>KN468920.1:119732-150274 GCA_000787095.1 Periophthalmodon schlosseri | reverse complement strand
TCTCAGGTTCAGATTTCCCTAAAAGCTGTTTACTGTCCTCATGTCCCTGCCGACTGGTTTGCTGAAAAGAATAAATGACTTCTTCGTCTATACCATTAAAGATGGTAAATATAAGCATTTTTAATAAAAGCTAGAGAAAGCGTGCATTACATTTGGACCCTGTCCGCCCCACACATTGATGCACTATTGAACCTAACACACTCCAGTTGCTTTCACAAATAAGTCAGTGGTTGTCTTCACCCATGAGATTGTCACGTCTGTGCTAGCGGCTGTGTGCTAGCGGCTGTGTGCTCTGTGCCATGTCATGTCAAAACAAGTGTGGTGTAGCCGCAGGGCACATGCACCTTCTCTCTTTGTGAATAAAACAATACCTTTACATTTCTCTCATGTCAAACACATGTAAGGCACTATAATATGTTAGTCTGTTTTTCTTACAAGTTAAGAAGACACCAATGTGATGTCTATATTATTGGATAGTGGATACAAAATACACTAATTTCCGTAGTGGGTGTTTTCAGAAACCTTGAATTTATTATTACCCATCAACTGTCAGTACAATCTCTGCCCCCATCTTAAGCATCCAAATCATCCTTTCATCTTGAAAGTTGAAAATGTGTAGTTCAGCATCATTTTTCTACACATAATTTTATCTGACTCTTATGTGAATGGATTTCCTTGAACCACTGCTTAGTTGTTAATCCAGCTGTTACTTACATAAACACATAGTAAAGTATTCACCTCTTTTGCACTGTCTGATGTAATCCATTTCTAAATATAATTCTAAACAGATTAATGTGTTTGGCAAGGATTTCTGATGCACAGATCTATTTATGTAACACTACTACCCCCGTCCTCATTCCCTCCGCCCCCTCCCTATGGGCTGTGTCCTGTCTGTTTAAAAGGCCCATCTCTGGTTCTCCCTGTCACTGGCTTCACTCAATGCAGCCCACACAGAGCCACAAATTAACCACCCTGTAGTCCAGTGATACTTTACTCCAGGTTAGAATAATGTATAGTGATTGTTTGATTTACTTTAGGCCCTGTTTTATTCCTTATGCATTGCTGTCTCTATCCCTTTCCTTAATTGAGACCTGTTTTTGGCTCAGTGTTTGAGTTTCACGCTGTTTAATAAAGCATACCATTAGAGTTTAAACTATGTAAATTCTGCTTACTCAAGGGACCAGGGAGCCAATGAGCATTTTTCTTTGCACTCCCACTCTTGTAAAGAGGTAAAGTGCTACTCCCTAAACTTAATATGAGACACTATTTTACTCTTGTTAATACATAGTTTTTAGCTGTAAGTGGTCTGAACATATTATCTTATTTGTAGTTTGCAAATGCTATCCCCAAACTCTCCAGAGATACATCTTGAATCTATCTCTCCGTAAGTATTTTGACCTTAGTGCCTTGTAGTAGTATCTCGGAGCAACAGGGAAATTTCTCGGCCAGTATTGTATGAACATGTAGGCAGAGCAACAGACTTACCGACAGCTAAAAAAAATGTTGAAGGAAATAATATAATGTGTGAAAATAGTCATAAACAGTTTTTAGAATATCAAGGAATCACAAGTGACTGGTGATTGCAGATATGGCTTAATACATTCATAACAGTAAATAAAATCACTTTTAAATACTATGACACAGATTTGATAAAGTTGTGATAAGGTCTCCTGTGTGCCTACAATTCAGTTTCTTTTTTATGTATTCATTCATTACATAAATGTGTGGTTGAAGCTGTCTCAATAACTTTAACTTGATCAACTACCTTCTATTAACATTCACATTTGAATGGATCCCAGAGACTACCCAAAATACGTATCTATACAAAAAGGTAGTATAGAGTAGACCCTCAAACACTGCTTACATGTGAAATAGCTGCTCTGGTGTAACTGTGTGTGGTTGGTCTGTTTGTGCCAGAGTTGTATGAAGTTTCCCTGACACTGACAGATGGACGCTAGGCTAACGGAAATATTACCTCTGCAGCTTCAGGACATCTGGGTCAACATCTGCCACTGCATTTGAGACCCTCCAATCAACTTATTTGTCAAAAGTTGCATGTTTATTTATTGTTTATCTGCTTAGTTACAATGTCGGAAAACTCGACGCACATCCTTGTTTGGCATATATTGTTTCAACTTCAGCAGTTGGTAGAGTTCATGTTTGGAAAGATAAGGCATACTTCATTTGTATTCACTGCATGACATTACTCTTTAGCTGAAAATGTTATTGCTGTTATTATTTTATAAATTTGAACATTCAGTGCATTTCTATATTTTTTACGTATAATATATGGCAAAGGATTCCTGGAGCAAACTAGAAATAAACCACTGAAGCAGAGACAAATATGCAAGCGTCACATGTAAAGGTCATGGAAGATCAGCAGCCCCCAAACCACTGACCACAAGCCAAACTGTTGGTATATAACAGCTTTTGTATGTTAATGTATGTTGATGTAGTATTTATTAAAGGTAAATGGAACACTGTGAAATGGCCAAAGGCAAAGAAAAGCACTTCAGTTATTGCATTATTACATGACTAACTTGCATGTAAAGTACCACTAAAAGCAAACTTCTACTACTGCAACTTCTAGTATAAAAATTGTTATATTGCTTCTGTTGTTGTTGGTAAGGCTTCTCTTTTGCATTTAATTTTTTTTTTTTCTCTTTTGAAAAGTTTTAAATATAAAAATATTGCTTTTGAGATTCTAAAAAAATAGAACTCAAACACATATTTATTATTTTACATTAAAATATATATAAACAGACAATATTTTTTGCACAAATTGAAGTTTTCCTGAGTGATGGTGTGTTGTTTAAAAGGATTGAGGGGGAAGATTGGTGATCTACACTATTCTATCCCAGCAGTGTGCTTATTTTAATGTGCATTTTACATCTCCATCATAGAGATAAATCTAGTTGCAAAGCACCATTCCTGGCTTCTGTGATTTTGTGCTCAAGTCGGTAGATAGGGGGCAGCAGAGAACCAGTTTCAGTGCTGCCAGCATCACTAACATTGCGAAGAGGAGAGAAGGATGCTTGTTGTCCCAAAACCTTCAACTCCGAAGATGTGGCTAAAGTATCCCATACCAAAAGTGACAGCAGGATTTGGGTCAGCTGCAGCCTGGGGGGAGGGGGAGGGGTGGGGTTGTCACAATAGGAATAGGACTGTTCGTTGTCTTGGTCTCTCTCAGAGGCAGCTTGTGTGCAGCAATCACAATCATGCTCAGATGAGGAGATCACTGTGTACACGGCCGCAAGTCTCCGTGCATCTCTGTGCTTATGTGTATGTGCTTTTAACTTTCCTGGCCATTTTGAAGATCTACTGAATCTTCACTCTTATTCATCTGCTGCTGCATTTGGCTACTACTACTAGTAATGTCACTGCTCATCCCACATTACTTGGCCAGCCCAAACCACACGCGTTGACAAAACTTTACAAAGATGAGTGGATCTGGAGCCGTATCCTGTCTCCCCCATTTCAGAGGGCAGGATTGACAGGCGGATTAACTGATCAGAGAGACGCATGGTTCATTCGTGTCAAAAACAAACATGGCTGCTTACACGTAAAAAAGGGAAAAAAACAACATAAAGGACTGCGAAACAATGCAGATTTTTTGCAGAATCAACAATCTCTTATAAGTTATATACTGTATAGAATTTTAATGACATTCTAGAAAAAAAACAATATTGCCATTAGCACAGCAAATACTGTGAGAAAAGAAAATTGATGTGCTCTTATTTTGGCAGGTTGCAGTCAAGTTAACTGTTCTGTCTGCCTCTCCCATAAACAGACCACAAATGGATTCTAGGAACAGACCCTTCCTCTGATCTGAAGTCAACACTGAGTTAAGCTCCCATAAAACAGGACATACAACTGTTTTAGCCTGCAATCCCGTGCCCATTCACATCAAACAGCCTCAGACACAGTGACTCATAGGCAGATGGCAGAGCAGGCCTCTCTCTGTGCCACCAGGACCCCTTATGCTTTACCACCTACACCGTGCCCAAGTGGCGCCCCCTGGAGTCCAGCCAGACACAAACACACCCGCCACAGCTAGTAAAGAGCATTACATTTTCCCACTGACTGGATTTCCCCAACATAGTCACAGGCATTTTATTATTTATTAAATGTCACATTAATCACAATTTGAAATGAACTAATATGAGAGGAGAATAATGACATATGAGGTATTCTATGAAAAAAGTCATCTAAACTTATATCTGTAACATTTTATGGTAATGTCATTAGATCCCATGAGCACAAAAAACACTGGACTATAAACCCTTATGACTGGATAACACCAAGGCAATAATAACAGGCTTAGATCTGCCTGAGCAGTGCAGAGTTCACACTACCCTTTCCCCTTTCTCCTCACCTTGCATGTTCTGCCTGTGTCTCTGTTTGTCTGCCTTATATTGGTTAAATAAATTAACCTCGTGCCCCACTCTGCTAATGAGGACATGGCCACGTGACAAGCTTCTGCAATGCTTAAGTTAAGCAGTTAGAAGGATCAATGCCATTATCTCCACGGCACAAGAGTCAATGGAACCTGTTCAGCAAACTGTTAGGTACGTACACAGTGATTCCCTTTTTACTACTTAGCAAATCTGTCCAAAAGCAATGCTATTTTTAAGGCACTGTTATGACCTTCTTTTTGCATTATGGCACCTAAACTGTGAGGCTGTACTTTGCAGGAAAAGAACAGTCAGTCTTAAAAAGGTTTTTGTGTTTGAAAGAAGAAATTCTTAAGCAAAAAAAAAGCAAATGTCTAAATTATAGACATTTTAAATATTCTTCACAACTTTGTCTCCTGTCCGAAGATTTTGATTGAATTTTATGTCTATCATAAGATGTCCAAGGAAGGAACTGAGGTGGTGACAACATATGATTCATGTAGGGACTTTGTGGTCCAACTGTCAATCACTGTAGTTCTAATAGCAAAAGAATGCATGTGTGTGTTCTTCTGGTAGAAATCCATAAAGTGTAATATAGATGTATTTTAGGGGGTGTTCACACTTGCACAATCACCACATCTAAGTTGGATCTGAACTGGGTCTAAATCCGAAACTAAACCTGGACTACAACAGGGACAAACCAAAGTCAAACATTAAAACAAAGTATACATTAGAACTCAAATAGGACCAAATGAGGACAAGTGTGAATGCACCGTTAGCTGCAATATAACATCAGAAAATACTCTGAATGAGTCTTTGTTTAAAGCAGATAAATCCTGCACAATTAAACATTTGAGAACATAAGGTAAACAAAGTCCAATTCTTTACTCCCTGGGCAGGGCCCTTTCCGAAAGCTTTCGTTATATTTTATTCCGTAAAAAGCCTCTATTTTGAGTCCAGAATCCTACAGCCTAGGCTCCCCTCCCCTGAGACCAGTATAGGAGATTTGATTCAGGCTTACTGGCATTGTGGAGGAAACAATTGGTTTGTCAGACACGGCAGCTATCAAAGCTAGGTAATTTTTCAGACCTGCTCAGTAGCATCTTAATAGGCCACTTGAAAACAGGCATCAGATTTGAGCAGCAGATGGTGGAGTCATCATGAGGCTGCACTGACAACACTCTGAAGTGGAAGAGCCGTGCGTCACCATGGTTTTACACGTTTGTTTGCAAAAATGGTGTTTCTGTGACGGTTATATCACACAGAATCAGGGCTGTTTGGACAAAGAGCCCGAAAGATATAAGATGCATTATGTGGTGTTTGGAATGTGTTTGAGACAAGGCAATGAGAGACATTTTCAGCCATTTATTTGTTTCAGTGGTTACCACTTTGTTGTTTGTTGATTATTTCCAAGCATTCTTGTATCCTGACCTTCACAGTATACAGGTTTTAGGTGTTCAACTAACTACTCATAGTGGTTGAGTGCAAATAGAGTACCTTTTACTTTTGTTTATGTAAAATGTAAAAATGTGGTTATTGTTCTTCCCCATCTAAGGCCCATAGTTGCTTTGACAGACCACAGTCTATACACCAGTGCAAGGATTTTATGGAGTGAATGAAGGAAATCTGAAATAAATGCTTCACTCTTTCATTTGAATACAAAACTGCCAGCAATGCATTGAGTCAAAAGTGTACACCATTTTATGTGGTATATTTGGAGAGAGGTTTTGAACATGTACAGAGGACTGTGGGAGAATACAGAATTGCATGAATAACTTTGACATTAGCACTGATAGGCCTACTGTATGTTCAATTACATTAAAGTTAGGTGGAAAAGAAAATCAGGCTGAGAGTTAAATGAAAGCTGATTATATTGCTGATGATCCTGAATAGCAACAGCCAAAAAAGAAACTTTGTAAACAAAACCAAGCTTTGCCGTTGGCATGGTGTAAATTTGGTGTCACGATTATCATGGCCAAAATAATTGCGATTAACGATAATATCACGATAATTATTAAAGTTGCTGACAGTTTAAAAATGTTATAGATATTAACTTTTATATAACTGTACTTTATCAGTGACAACAACTACGATGAGAGCAGAGAACAATATTACATAATACACTGGCAATTATCTTTGTTGGTGATTATCACGATTATATATAATGGCCCACAAACAATTATTATCTGACCTTTTTATAACGATAAATAATATTATTGTTTATTGTCCCAGCTACCATCCCTACTTCTTAGAGCTCTATAATTGCCATCTTATTGGATCTAGGTTCTTAAGTGGTTCTTGGTATACCTACTTGACTTTGCCTCCTAAAGGGAAGTTAGTGCCAGGACAAGGATTCATCTCCAGCACTGTCCCTTTTAAACCACTTGGGTCAGACTGTGCATAGTGGTATTGGCAAGAGTGTCATGATATTTTAAAGTCCTCCTAAATATAAAAGCTAACATTATTTTGCATGCAACCATCACTCAACAAACAGCATTATATTTGTAGTACCAGTGGCTATACACATCTTTTTCAACTCTCTTGTATTGCCTCTTGTGGCAAACATTTGGATATCATAAAAAAGGAGACACGTTTGGACCGGAGGGTAAACATGTTGTAGGATCTAACAGCCCAGGTGCTTGAAACTTCATGGGTTTGGGAGAGAGGAGTGTGTATAAACTTCTCTTGAATTTCTCCCCCTATTGATTTCTTTCATACCAGACATCTGCAGACACTCTGATGGTAGAATTTTGTGCTCTTGTGTTAACCAATACATTTAAGAATGTTCCCCATGCATTTTATTGAGATTTATTTTTTTTATTATGTTTTTAAGCAATTTACAGTGTAACGCTTGGACTTTTATATAAAAAAAAACCCTGAAAGATGTTGCAAAGCAATGATTACTTTATTTGTGAATGAACTATTTTTACCTCACAAATCAAACAATGGAAGGTTTATAAAATCCAGCTGCAGATTTACAGGGAGGTAACAACATGTAATGTTGTTTATGGTTTTGTGATGACACCGACAACTCCTGTGTTGGCGTGCACATCTCCTCTGGGCCGTCACCATGGAGAGACGTAAACAAAAACATGTACACACTCATTAACTCCTTACTGGTGTATGTGTTTGTATGTTGTGCATTTTATTTTGGATAACCCCTCTAGTATTTTGGACAGTACTATGTTTCAAAATAGAGCGATGGGCCAGCTGGACTATAATCATTTTCTATTGGAAATCTTTACACAGTATAAACATGTAAATAATCGAGATGACTTCATCTGGAAACCAGGTCAAGGTCAAGATCAACTTTATTTATATAGCACATTTACAACAACCTATGGTGCCCAAAGTGCTTTATAGCACAACAGTAGAAAAAATACTAAATGTCAAAGAATAAAAATAGAAATACAATAAAACAATAAAAAATGGCTCAACTTGTATTAAAGGCCAGTGCATAAAGGTGAGATTTAAGTGTGGATTTAAAACAATTTATAGTTTGGGCCGAACTAATGCTGAAGCAGCAGCGAAAGCCCTGTCTCCTCTGGTTTTCAGGTGAGTACAAGGTACATCCAAGAGGAGCAGGTATGCAGAGCAAAGTGTCCTGGGAGGGACATGAACAGACAGCAGCTCCGACAGGTAAAGCGAGGCCAATCCATTCATTTAAAAACAATCAAAAGAATGTTAAAATGAATCCTGTAGCAGACAGGGAGCCAGTGCAGCTGAGCCAGCACAGGTGTGATGTGCTCTTGTCTCCTGGTCCCTGTCAGCATACGGGTGGCTGCATTCTGGACCATCTGCAGCCTGTTAAAAAATGACTGGTCCAGCCCACAGTATAAAGAATTGCAATTATCAAGCCAGCATGTGATAAATGCATGGACTGCTTTCAGTTCATTAAAGGGAAGGGAAGGTTTTTACTTAACAGACCCAATTGAAAAAAGCTAGTTTTTATTTTTTGTAAAAATTGTCCAGAATTACTCCTGACAGATGACCGACAGTAGGGAGCTAATGGGCCAAGAACATTTAAATCATTTCAAGCCTCCATTTTGCTCTCGTTCAGGTGTAAAAGGTTTTGGGCCATCCAGCTCTTAATATCCTGCAGACAATTTGACAGGACATGAATAGAGTCGCCAGTTGACCAATAACTAATAATAATTTATCTCTCCATCAAAGTCTTTGTCTCGTGATATCCAGTGTTAAATGGTGCAAGATATAAAGGTTTAATCAGACTACCAATGTAAGCAACACCAGTCTAACTGTTATAAATATTCTGTCTGTTTGTTTACATTATAGTCTTGGACACTGTTTTGTTTTGCAGCTGTGGTCTACATGTGTTTGACCTGATGTGTGTGGGGGAAGCAGAAGTCAGCACACTTGTTTGTTTAGGAAGTTTGCAGGAGATTTGACTTGACAAATTAATGGTGGCAGAGCAGTGGTGCAGAAGACGCTCTGGGGAGGGAGAGAGAGGAGAAAGAGCTTAACTGGATACAGAACACGCTCAGCCCCCCTCTGTCCCAAACCCAGCTGGGGCAGTCTGTCGCTCACCCGCCTGTTGGTAGATCCATGGGGCGGCGAGTGAGGGAAGAATGAGAGTTAAGATGACAAGGACAAACAAAAGACAGGCCATGAGCGCTTGCTAAATCACTACTATTAATAGCAAAAGGTGAAATAAACACATTTCTTACACTTGTACATCTGCTGTAAATGTACTGCAACAAAAATTTGCAGTTACAACTATGCCCTATCCAGTGTATTTTTGTATTGACCAATATCACAACAATGTTACCTCACAGAACTTTAGAGAAATGATTGATAAATGGATGAAACAATGAATAAGACAAATGAAAAAATCCAGTAGTTGACAGTGAAACAAGCAAATGGATACATGTTTCAGAGCATTCTTAGACCCTTTATCTAGGCAAGATAAAACTGTGCGAAAAGGGAAAAAAATGTCATTATTGTGGTAATAGTAATAATGGTAGCAGTGGTAGTCAATGATTTTACTACGGATAGAATAGTCACTTGGCTTTTGCAATGCACTACACATAGTTACTGTTAAATGTACTGAAATAGACTTGATATATCTGAAACTGTTTAGCGCTCATTGTTTAATCCGTGTGGCTATTACCCTATAGCACTGAACACTTAACCCCCTTCACAAAAACTAGCATAATCCACACTCCAATCCCAAGTGCCTCATGGTACGAACTATAAAATGTAAAGGAAGAAATGTGGTCTGGAAGCATTACCGTATTTGGAGAGAGGTTAATGTTCAGGAAGAACCATTGGAGTAGCTTGAGCATTAGTCTGGTGAGGCTGCCTCTGGTGAAGTGGAATTTATGATGCAGGCTGGTACCAGTCCCAAGCCTGCATAATAAAACCATGTATGCCTAATGTAGCATATATGATAGGTACACTACAATACAAATGTATAGGCTAGCGTTAGGAGAACTGTCTGGTTCGGCTCAGGGAGGGGAGTGGAACATAGTTTAAAACACAAAACCGGGAGACCGTAATATAGTGCAGGATGTGAGTTGTATTGAGGGTTAAGACAGATAAAAGGATATATACAGTATTTACACAATATTTACAACATGTACACTGTTCAAGATGAAGAGTTCGACCAACATCTAAGAGCTGTTTGTGTTTCACAGTTCAGTTCAAGTAGTTGTATAGTTGTAGTACCTGTGCAATCCGAATTTACTGTCCGAGTTGATGTGAGCGATAAGAATATGACCCAGTCTTTATGACTGTAGCAGTGTGTAAGGTGTTGTGTGGGGAGCAGACTACTGCATCTCCTACCACACTGTAGAAGGAGGTTGTTAAAGTTCCTCAGGCTTGTGGCCTTGGGCAGCTCACCATTGGACTCAGCTGGACCAATGGAATGGATGGACTGATAGATGAGGAGATAGATGGATGAATGGATAAATGGATGAATCAATCCCAGTAAGGAATCTGGCCACTTCCCTCTTGTTTCACTCAAATAGTTGACAACCAAGCATCACAAACAAATGGCAGAGGCGCCTGACTAGCAGATCTGATCAGGTATCACCACACACACACACACACCCCCGAATTTGGAGTGCACCATTAAAAGAAAGTATATCAGGGAACCTCTTGCAAGAGAGCTATGATGTAGCAAGATAGTAATACAAGGCAAACAGGTCCAACCGAATGGTAAAAATCAGCAAGGGTTACACTAATGAATATACACTTAGCGTGACGTCTTCCCATCTAATGTTATGTTTGTCTGTCTTATGGTACATAAAAACATGGAGTTGTTTTTATGTATCATAAGACAGACAAAATAAACATGGAACTTTTATTATCCTGGAGCATTTAAAGAAACACTTGAGGTCTACACCCCCACTATAAACAAACCCAGCAGCAGGGATCTCTGGTGCACTGTTGCAAACTGACAATTTTCAGGCTAAAAATACCCTGCAGTTTGTTGACGTTTGGGTATTAGTGAGGATAACGCAGTGCTGATAATAACTGTTGGTCTCGGGCCAGTGGAGATCCAGCAGAGCACATAGACATATAGGAAGATGGGCTGTGTGCGCATGTGTCAATGGGATTACTAATCTGTGAGCAGGGCTCCATGGCTTTGCTCAGTACTGCTTTACTATACTCTGAGGAAATTGTGTGGCAGAAAAGATCAACCAAGTTTTTGTTTGTAATACAATTTGCCTTTCAGTTCCAATGTTTTATTTATCAGACTGACGTGTGAGACAAATACTGAAGTAGAAGAAAAGGACATAGGTGGCAAAAATGACCAGCACTTCATTCAGTAGTAGTACTAGTACAACTACCACTGCCTGCATGTTACTATCACTACTACTCCTACTTCTATTGCTTTAGCTGCCACTGTACTGAGGCTATAACTACAAAAGTAAATTGAATTCTGTCAACTTGACAAAGTTTTTTAAGTAGCTTCTTCAGTTGGGTTCTGATAAGTCACTGCCTTTAAATATCTTCCAGGAAATGAGGACCTACTCTAGGCGCGAACTGTCACCATGTCTTTTTTGATTAAAAAACTTCCATGGTGAAATACATAGTTACCTCCAGTTTGGTTAATGATATAGCTGAGCAGATAAGTTGAAAATATGATTTGCAAAATGTCATAATTAGTCATAATTGCAAGATTTGAATAGTGGCTTAGAAAGGTGAGAGCGTGTGGTGCTTTCTGTCACCTCATTCCCTCAGAGACATTTTCACCAGTCACTGCTCTTTGAGCTGTTTGCATTTGAATAGGCACTGTGTCCTCTCCCTCATGGGCCTTTTGATAGACTCACATTGTCAACACAAGTTCAGCCCTCAATCGCACAACCTTTTATCTAGATGTATTTAGAGGTAAGTGTGGTGTGTAGGGCATTGAGGGAACAATTTGAACAGATGACTAGCTTTGTGAAGGAGTAGGGGCGTAGCTGATCTGGATTAGCCTGTCAGAATAGTGCCCTGTGGAGCTGAGGGCAGCAGATGTACAGCCGCGGGCAGAGGGCTTGTACATTTGAGGAAGTTTCTCTGTATAGGGTCAGATTGATCTATTATAGTCTGTCTGGCACACTGCGTCCTCTCGGCAGCTTTCTACGTGCTTAGTGTATCCTCTATAGCAGATCTACAAGTATATTTGCTTGTCATTTTTAAGCATTAACTCATTCTGGTGCTTCTTTATCTGTAATCTGTTGTCTAATATACCATTGTTTATAACTAAAGTTCCATGCCACTGGGGCACCTCAAAAGGAGCAGTGGGCACCATGGGGGCTTGGTCAGGACTACTTTAGATGGAGGATTGTTCTGTAATTGTAGAGGTGCTGATCTTTCAACAAATCAGGTAGGATCTTGGGGTACATGTTGGAAAGTGGCTATAATTAGACAGACATATCTTCAAATCTTTCCCGCTTTCACTCTAATGGCATTTTGTATTCACCAATTCTTGTAACATCTTTGGACATGGGCGGAAATGCTAGCAGACTATACCAAAAGCAACACAATTAAGACATGCTTTCTTTTAGTGATCATTGTCAACTAGTTTGAAAAGTCCCAACTGCCCCATGCTGAGAAACGGGAGGTTCCACTCTGCCAATGTCCAATATGTCTTTGATAATAAGCAGTTTAAATTCAAAGGAGTTCACTGTGTTACTTTATATAGAAGCACTTTGTATGCATAATCCTGAAGTATACAACATTATGAAGGCTGTGTTAGAAACTTAACAGATGTCCCATTTGAGCGGAGCTGTGCTGGGAATACCAAGTGTCAGAGCCTGTGTGGTGCTGGCTGGCTGCTGTACCAGGACGACAGGCTGTTCACTAAGTACTGCCCGGCGGGATACATCACTGCTGTCCCTCATACTCACACCCTCCTCTAGATCATCAGAGGTCAAACTGTTGTACACATGGAGGAGCCACAACATTATGACCACCACTAAAGTTGCATAATGTTGCAATGAACTTGAAATTTGACTTGGCACAATTTTCTAATCACAAAGGCTGCAGTTATTTGGAATAGAATGTCCTCTGCAAAGAAAAATATATTATGACTGTTTATCTGTTGCTTAGGCCTCTACAAACATCTTCTGAAATGTATGCAATTCTTGTATTAGTTAACAGTTCATGTTGTTTATGCTTCTGGATGTGTTTTCACTGTGAATTAAATCAAAGCTAATCATACTTGAGTATATTTTTTTTTTTTTGTCTCAAGAATTTTCAACTTTACCAGCCACTGATCATGTTGGGTGGGATAGTGCAGGCTAGAAAAAAATGTTTTAGAACATATTTGAGTTTGACAGACTGTGATAAGGAAGACTTGATCAGAACATCTCAGCCATATTGTGGAGTATTTATGAACTGGTTATTTTCAAACAGTTTACGAGAATTAGTAGATGAGGGGAAGTGGTGGTCAGTGTTTGCAAGTTCAAATATCAATCTACTACAGCTCCAGTGGCCTTAGAGGTGAATGGCAGTTCTGATATGGGATTATAGGCCTATTAAACACAACGCATAACCTTAAGATTGTGACCACCAATAACAGACAGGTGGTTATGTATGTTATGCTTGATCAGCACTTGAAGATGAGTTTGCATGTATTAGATTCAGACCAGTTTAAGCTTGTTTACACTTATAGCTGATATACAGGCTGTATTGAGTTAGCACTAATGGTCTAATGTAATGCATTTGCACTGGATTCATGTCATTGCATTTAATTTACATACTAAAGAGTCTTTCTGTCAGGTAATACTTCAAATCTTTAATATGTTCTGTGTGATTACTGTGCAGCTATTATGATCCTCTGTATTATTAGTTTGATGCATTGCTTTCCTATTATGGCCTATTGTTACTGTTTTATATACACATTTAGTCATGAACAAAAGTCTTGTTATATTCCCTGCTAAGGACTCCCAATACTGCCGTTAATATGTTTTATATGTGCTACCCTGATGTCCTTGGTGCGTGTGCATGAATGCAAAGAAGACCAAAACTATTTTCAGCTCTCCCTCGATAAAGACCCAGCATACATCTTCTGCATTTATAACTCTTTGCCTTGTCATTAATGGGAGGTTTTCTGTCATGTTGCAGCCTGTTCGGTAATATGGAGCCTTGCTACTTTTTAAACTAACAAGATGTTGTCACAGACAGCTGCATATTAGTGTCCGTATCACTTTGTTCTATGTATTTCTGTATTCTCTATTTAGGGGCTATAGTCTCCTTCTCATCACCTATATAAAAAATAAACTGTCATTGATCAAACTTGATTACTGGCAGCAAAGTGGTTGTATTGTAGTATTGCATTATCATAGGTCAGTTATTGGACTGTGTGGCACCTTGCATATGCAGTTACTAGCTTCCAGTTGTTCAGTTTTCCCCATCCACCTAAATATAAATATAATAAGTTTTACTCCAGCTTGATACGCTACAGGATCCTGACTCGAAGTTTTAAAAGTAGTCCCTTGGTGTTGCACTCTGATACCACTCCTATAAAATCTTACAAAAATATACTCGAGTTCATAATTTTTATTTTGCAGGAACAGGCAAGGGTGCAATACTATTAAACTGTTTTACTCATTGTAGAATCTTTCTTGATGACGTATAAGTAATTTTAAAATGACTAGTAGTTGGCCTTTAAATCCATGTTATGGTTCCATAAAAAGCTCAAGAAAGAATATACAAAGAAAGTTGCTATGTTTTTTTTGAGTTACTCTAGGTAACACAGCCCACAGCTACATTTTTAATTAGACTCCTGTGTATCTTCAAGAGAAAGCATTCAAACAAAGAACATTAATAGTCTGTCCATAAAAACAAGTTGTAAATTTGCATTGTTGGGGCCATAAATCTGCCTCTGCCTTCACAGTGACAGGATTTGTGTGTCATGATCATCTGCTGCAGTGACACAGGCTGTGACAGATGTGAACAGATGCACAAATGGCTGCCAACACAATGGAGCGTGAATGTTTTGTCTGTGGCGAGTTTAGCCTTAAAGCAAGAGGTGATATTGTAATAGAGATGTTTTCCAGAGGGCGAAGGCAATGACTATGATGGTATATCAGAGCAGTGTTTCTCCGTGCATGGGATGTTGGCGGTATTGAAGCTAGGTACTGGCTTGTTTTAAACCAGATTCATACCTGGTTCAAGTGCATTTATTGTCCTAAGTCTTATTTTCTGAAGAGGTTGGCGGTTTTCAAATTATAAAATGTGATGATGTCATACTCCAAGATGGGAGGTAAGAGTCAAATTTCCCTATTGATTAGAAGGTGCTTTCATTAGAAATATCTAAAAGGTAAATTCACAAATATTCACAAACAAACATACATATTCATTTTAGCTGTCACCCATCTGTATTGATTGTTATTGGCCTAAAGAATGCCCTGTGAGGTGACTGCTGTTGTGATTTTGGGCTATACAAAAATAAACTGAATTGAATTGTATGTTGTGATGTCATCTATTTTGCCTTAAATATTCCTCAGTATGGCATTAAAGTTGCATTTATTCAATTATAGGTCTCTTTATTGTTAAAAATTCCGTTGAAAAACTGAGCAAACTCATGTCTCCAAAGATCTGACATGTAACTTGGTCGGTGTCTCCTGGTTGTCTCCACGGAGATACATATGTTTAATGCCATATTGTGGAACAAATAAGGCAATGCAATAACATCTCCATGGGGACAAGCATGTGGTGGACCTTTCACCAACATTATTGTAAAGTAAATTATAGGTTAGGTTTGGAATTTCTTATGATTTCCTTGTGGGAAAGGTAGAAAACAATGTGTATGTTCTCAAGATGGTTGACAGAAACAAAAACTGTGACATAGACAATCTAGCAGTGTGATATTTAGATAGTTTAGTACTGTATACATATGTCTTTGGTGACACTGCATACATCAAACTAATGTGATTACAAGCTGTCAGCTATTCATAATATATGCTCCACATGTGCCCCCTGAGTAAGTCATCTGGGTGTCCTTGTCCTGCACGGATACAGCGATAAGTTACTATGTCCAAGGGCATGGTCCCAATGATGTTATAGCGTGTCCTTCATGTGTCCAATGTTATGAGTCATTCTACAGTCGCTAAGGTTTCAAGGACTGATATGAATTAAATGGATCAAGTCATAGGGGCTTTGCGTGCTTATTAGAATAAGCAGCAGCCGTTCAGAAACCTTCATGTAGCCGAAAGAAACAATGTTTTACCCTTATTGTTCGTTGAGTCAGTCAAGTTGTTTACATTACCTTTTTTGGGGGACATTGGACAGTAAAAGACAAGGGAATGTGTTTGTGAAACTTTATTATCCATCTTGTTGTCCATAGAACGATGGAGAGCATTCATCGCAAACAAAAGTAAAATGAATCACTGAAGGCTCTGCCCACAGTGTTTCCAAAGATGTGCTAATAGCAACCCAAAGGGCTAATCAGGGAGACAGCAAACAAAGCAAACTGGTAGGAAAGTGTGCAGAGACAAATAAACTGAAGAGAGATGCAGTTTTTATGCGCTTTTTAACTTTTAAGGTAGAGGAAAAAAAGGAAAAAAAAAACTTAAACACTTTATCAGGGCTCAGGGCTGTTGGTAGCTTTTAGTTTGTTGAAATGTATTGTATTTATTTTGCCACTTTATGGACCTTTTACATTCTATACACGTTATTCAGCAGAGTGTGCCAGGGCAAACCCTTGCTTATACTTTTTGCACACAACAAATACACTTGAGCAGTGTATAGACGAGGGTATAATAGGATATTTCTGCACTTGTGTGGGTAATTCATTGGTTGTGCGGTACCTGAATCACAACATTCACAGGCACATTAGAGAAAAATTCTGATGGATTGCCGTTGTTATGTTTGAATATCGTCATGAAGATAGTCCCCCCAAAAATATTGAGATATTCATTTTTGTCAGCATTGGCAACCCTTATGCTAGTCTGAAATCTGGATAAATGGAGATTGAAGTATTGGGAAAGGAGAAATGCACTATAATAGGAGCATTTATAGGCCATTAACTTACTTGGAAAACTCGCAATGTGACAAATTGGTGAAAACAGATTTTTGTTTTTCTAGTTATCTTGACAGAGCCAAAGTTTGTCCTAACAAGCTGTGTACATTGTTTAACATAAAATGAGGCTGTAAAATACGTGTTTCATTTGAAGAAATGCACAGTTGTTGCCCGGAGATGTCTCTGCGTGGTATTCTTTGCTCATAAATTAGATGCTGCGTGGGGTGCCAAGCCTAACTGCCATAATTAAAATCTTTCTTTTTATCTCTGCTGCCTGTCCTGCCCTCCTGCTCTTCTGAGATATAATGATCTAACATGATAGTCCATACAAATGCTCAAACTGCCAATTCTCCGAACCAGCTTGTGATTTCTGCTCCGCCACAAGCTTTGACGTCACACCTACTACTCTAAATCGACCAATGAGGGGCCGGCTGTCATTGGCTTGCAGCCAATCAAAGAAGAGGAGCGGGACGGAGGCTAGCAACCAGGAGGAAGAGGAGGAGGAGGACCGTGTGGGACTGCAGCAGGAACAGTCCCAAGGTCTACAGACACAGAGCTGAAGGCTGAGTCTTAGAGCCTTTTGAATTAACATGTTTTTATACTGCATGTGTCAGTATTTGTTGACTAAGTAAAAAAGGTTATTATAAATGAATAAAACTTGCTCTAAAATAGCTAGTTATAAATTGTTTAGCAACCAGATAGTAAGAGTAACATTTTGTCTACAGATAAATAATATCTATCTTTAGTTTAATCCGCCATCTGGCAATATTTGTTGTGTATCAGTTAGACTAGTTATGCAAATTTTGACTGTCTTAAAAATGTGGGAAAACAACTAGTTCATATTAAACGGTTTGTAGTGCTCCAAAGTTATGCCTCACTTACCTTATGCATTTAAAGTATCCTAATTATTCATTGCGATGAGTTTCGGAGCTATTTTACAACTCTAGGAGACCAGTGCGAACAGTAAAGCTTCAGCAACTAGCATGCTAACATTGCACTTCCTAATTATCAGAAGCTTTCTAATTAGATGCACACCTCAAGAGCTGCTAATACAATACAATACTGCTCAAATACAAATACTTAACTTGTATAAACTAAACAGTTTAACTAAACGTTGATGCATTTAAAGTTGATTGTCTCCTTTCTTTAGGCACAGTTTGGGGTAAAATTGATTATGTCTTCTTATTTGAATGAAATCTTTTATGTTGCTTTTGGCGGAAGCTGTTCCTAAGTGACAGAAAAATCATTATTGGCATCTCACGGCCTGTTAGCTGCTGTAGTCTGCCATTGTCTGCACCATGTGATCAATTAAGGTTTGCTCAGAGCGATGACACAGATGTTTACGAAGACAGCGCTGCAGATAAAGTGCATGCTCATTTCGCAGGTAGTAAAGCTGTTTTAAGTCAGTGTGAGTAATAGCTTGTACTCCAGAGAGAATCAAGCTTTTTATATATTTTGTTTGGCCTTCAGCATGGCACTACTGGATAAAATACATATAGCCCTGTCGACGTTAGCCATGAGGTCATAAGATTTCTTTACCATCCATATGTGTCAAAAATATATTAAAACATGTACGTCAGTCTACCCAAAATCCATTTCAAAGAGTACTCTTGACGTATCAGTTTTCAAAAAGGGACAGATCTTGGCTCTAAAGCAAAACGAGTGCTTGAAGTTGCAGAAATTCAAAAAGAAGCGTGTTAGCAAAGTAGGTATTGAACTTAAATGGATCATTAAAAGGAAGTACAGTCAATAGGTAAAGCACATGTCTCACATGTCTTTGGAGCCAAATCCAAGTCTTTTGAAAGTACTTCTTGAAATAAAAACCGCTTTACATTTTTTTTTTCAGTTTTACTTTTTGGATATTTTATCATTATTATTTTAGGATGGAGAAAAGATGTTAACTTCTGATAGTATAATATTATCAATGTGCTGTACTGTACTGTAATCTGGTACACCGTAAAGGAATCTGATTGGATGAAAACACATATGTATTATTGGAAAGGGGTTTTACATTTCTGAATTTATTATTTGATAATGATAATGTGTTTTTTGATCTGACATATTGGTTAACACGGCATTATAGTCACTGATCACAGCTTTACTTGTGCCGATGTTTCCTCCTTGGTCTCTTCACCTTATCGTTCCCTGTTTAATCCCCGTCTTTGGCCTTTCGCTGCCTCGCACTTTGTTACAGTAGCCATCCAAGTCCAAAGGCTCATTGGTCAAACATGGCACATTGGCCCCTGACACAGAATTGCTGCTGTGGCATTTAGCAGGGCAGAGAGAGGAGCCGAGCGCCGCGCTGTGGTTCATACATCATTATGCGGAGGTGTGGACAGCAGCACTCTTTCATTATCACACTGCCTCATTTACATGCACTGCCCTCTGTCACAGTATCACAAACACAGCCACAGCGGTCACTCACCAGCTATTATTGGGGCCATGTTGAATTACTTGATCAATATTATACAAATAGCTGTATCTTCTTGGTAAAAGTGTGAGTTACGTGTACACTGTAAAACCAGAAAGGGTAAACTAACGATAAAGTACACACAAATAGGCCTGTAATATTGTTGGAATTTGGCCATTAATTTACAGCAAAGTCTTACAGTGTATAAACTGTGCAGTTAATCAAAATGTAACTGTTTCTTAAATCAATTGTAAAAAATAGTAAAAAAAAAGACATTTTGCCTCTCATCTAAAAGACTTTATTGATACTGAATTAACACTTGTTATAAAAGCTCATTGTTTTATAATAATGCTAACAAATATTAAATAAATTTGGCAGTTGAAAAATCCATGCAATAGACTAACATTGCTTGGAGCTGTTTCATAGTAATTCCCTTTAGGGTTAGTACGAGCCTCATCTCTCACAGGACGTAGTGCTTTGAACCATCATTCATAGAAAATATGAATTAGTAAAGCATTAGGGGCTGATTAATGTCTCTGGGAGAGACTTTGGAAGAAAAATAGAGTACTGTGAATATTTCAGTATTGCTTTATATAGCTCTACAAAAAGCCCCCAAAGCTGAAGCTGAAACTGAAAATGACCTCACCTTTTTGAAAGGTTTTAGCAGTAGTATCACTTCATTCAGTTACTTCATTTTTGCACAAGCTTTGTTATTTGCTACTGCTGACTCCTAAGGCTATTTAAGCTTACAGTTTAATTTTAAATGTTTCTTCCATTTAAGTGTAACTATTACCTCTGTATAACGCTATCACGTACCCATACATCACATCCAGTCTGTTTAAGGGCTGGGCGATATGTTTTTTTTTCCCTCTCCTTATATTGATAAATCATTACTTTCTGTTCACATTTAATTAGCCTTAAAACCTGCTTTCAATGATACAAATCCTTTAAAAAATAGACAAATGTACTCCTCCATTGTCTTGCATCTACTCCAAACTCATGCTTTTACTGACAGAGGATTGGCTGTAGACCTCTCCTTTAAAAAGTAATCTAATCAATGACGATTAGAAAAGACCAAATCTCGATTTCAGCGTGTATATGTATATATGTGTATGTGTATGTGTATGTGTATATATATATATATATATATATTGTGTGTGTGTGTGTGTGTGTGTATATATATATATATATATATATATGTAAATGCCTTTTAACTATGGCGCATATTGTTGCTTAAAGTCACTACATGTGAGGCGCGCCAGTAAATGGAAATGAAAAGCAATTGAACAGCATCCACATTTTTCCTATAGCCCTAATCCTTCTTAGTGAGGAAGCGATAAGCATGTTTTGACTTAGCCACAAATTTCTCCTTGTTGTTTACGCTTTCTTTGCCAGAATACGTGGATCCCTGAAGCGACTGATAATCTTTGTGATGGCTGTTTGGCAGGGACGCAAGCATACTACAGCCTCATGGCCCAGGCACAGTGCAGCGGAGGTGTAGAAATCAAACTAACCTCTGTGTGGGTTCGCCTTTCTTTCCCCCCCCAGTGTTCGGTTGTTTAAGTCAATGATAAGAATCTGTCTGAAGTGCAAGCATTTCTCCCTGTGCTTTTTAGTAGGAAGGCTGAGGGAGTTGGCACCATTTGCTTCCATAATATATTTACTGAAAAGCAATTCAAAAGGTAACACAGATTTCTATTTCCTCTCCTATGTGCAACTTTTAAGTGTTATTTAATCATCTTTTAGTATAGCATAAGGTAATTGCATGTGTGATTTGCCAGTTTACTAGACTCCTTGATGCAAAATGAGGTCATGCATTTGAGAGACAGGAGTGAGGAAACCTATTACATCATTACCATCTGCGCACTAACTCTTTCTAGGGTTCTGCTGACTCCATGGGATTTCCTTTGAAGAACTGAAACCATTTTTTGATTTCTTCTGTGATCTTTTATCTTGTATTTGGGTGAAATTTTCAATGTTATATTGATAAATTGTTGTGTTTTGGGCCAAGTGGTTCAGTAATATGAAGGTTTTCTCCAAAAAGGGAACTTTAAATTTCTGTTGTTACTCCCAGCTCCTAGAGTTAGCAGCCACGATCAAAAATTATTTTCTTGGATGTTTTTTTTTTCTTTTTTTCATTGAAAACATCAATATCTGGTTGAAATAACCTGATTCTGTCATAAGGCTTGTATGAAAAAAGAAGACCATATGTACAGTTTTAATGAGCTTTGATGAGATAATTACACAAAAGCACTGCTACTGGGTAAGCTATCTCATTGGTGGCAAATAAAATGTGTTTTTATCACTTTATTACAGGATTTGCTCCTAAAACTGGCCCTGTCTCTAGCTGGAGATTGTGAGCCCTCCCTCTTGTGTGATCTTTGACTTTATTGGTATGATATGAGCCTTGTAGCTCAGTGGGAGAGGGCAAGCGGAGGGCCTTCTGCTTTACTGATGAGACAATAATTAGTGCCCCCAGCTCCTGAGGGAGGGGAGATGGACTTCACTCACTTTGATGCAATTTGCTTTCTGCTATGTTTGTGTAAGTGGTGTATTTGTTTTAAGATGCAACACACTGAGCACATTTTAATAAATCTAGTCAGTGTTGTCTTTTTACTACTATATTTGTCCATTTACTTATTTTTTATTGAGTTGAATTGTTGTATCTTTGGAACTGTTGCTGTGTCCCTTTGGCATGAATCCTCTTTGTGTAGCAACAAAACTCATATTAAAAAGAAAAAATTAACAACCATTGTGTCTGTTTAGATCATAGACTGTATAAAGAAGTGGACTACGGGAGTGTGACATCACCCATAGCGTTTGGCTCCAGTCTAATGAAGCTTGTCTAGTCTAACAGGTACAGGGGCAAATTTGGAGCCAAGTTTCATATTTGGAATTCCAACTGTGAGTATCACAGCAACCAAAGAGTCAATCTGGAGCGAGGCTGTTGAAAGTAATGCCTCTTCCCGCCTGCATCGCTGTTTAGCAGGGGGCAGGCACTTAGCAATGCTGTCAATCAAACTTGTTGCTAACACTAGCAGGAGCAGCCTTGGGGAACGAAGGCGCCTGATTTGTCTGTTATTAATGTTGTCTGTTATTAATGTTCATATCTTGGACACAATAGCGAAATAAAAAACACCAGGATCATGTATAGTGGGTTAATACGAACATTTTAAGACCAAAATGACGAGTCAATGGAGCCGGAAGTGTGCCCATGATCACTTCCTATTTGGAAAGCGGCAGCTAGCAGGTTCGCTATGGTTTAGACCATTTTTTTATTAGTTTATATTTTAGTTCAAAAATCTTCTACTGACATTGTTGAGGGAGGGTTTTTCAAAGTAGTGTCAATGCAGATAATATTTGCTACACGAGTGTTCATGCTTAGCACAGTTAAGATATGTTTCTAAATTTAACACTAGAACTAAATAATATCAAAGTAAGATTTTGTTAAAACTTCAAATAAAGCATGAAATTATCTTGAAAAAAAAAAAACATTTCGAACACTCTTTGGACATGTTTAAAAGACAAATGTGTGTCAGTGTGTTTTTGCAAACCTTGATAGGGTCAAACCTCTCTCCTTCACACTCCTATCCTCTGCATTTGTCCCCCACATTGAATTTGTTCTATTGTCAGGAGAACACATGCGGTGATGGACAGCGTTTCCATGGAGATTATGCATTTTCATTTGGCTGTGAGACACTGTGTCATGTATGCTGCTTTGCTCCGTCAGGGGATGAGCACAGGGCTGAACCGGCCAGAAAGATAGTGTTCACTTCAGCAGATTTGGCCCAGTGATTGAAAGTGTGTGTGCGCTGAAGCTACTATTGCTGTTTCAGGACTTTTTATGACTATAGATAGATAGTATTTCTGGAGCTGTTTTTCACTTCTCTCTCCAAGTTGTTACAGTAATGTACAAGTATGATCCAGTGTTATGTTGTGGAGTGATTGTAAGTCAATGTGTGAGAGAATGAGTGTTTTGTGGGTATCTACTTTGTTACTATAGTCTGATGGTTTTTATGCATTTTATTTGTAAAAAGAAACAAACATTTATAAGGGAAAGTATTTCAAGGATGTAGTTTCTAGATATATTTGTAAAAGTAATAAAAAAAAAAAACATTACCAATTTCCATAAATCCAAATCCAGTTAATGTTTCCATGGGTTATTATGGCCTATCCTGGAATTTAAAAATCACTCTTGACAGCATTCTTTCTTAAAAAGAAAAGATGAAAAGATGGAGAAAGCAGATGTGTGGCTTGGATCTGTATGCGTCTTCTGTTTGTCAAAGTCTTTATATGCATAGAGAGTTCCCTCCACACTCTGAATCCATTTGCTTGTGCACTTGTTTTGCAGCGTCCTAGCTCTGGCATCCTGCTGTCCCATCCCACTGCTTTAGCCCACTTTACTCTAGAGATTCTTCTTAGTCAGACGTGCAAAGCAATGCTAATAAATTCACCCCTAACAAGAGTCTGATTAGCTTATCGATCCGTTCTTTCAACTTCCTTGCCCCTTGCAGAAAAAAGTCTTGTACAACTACATTCCTCTAGCACTGACAAGCTTGGATGGAAATTATACATGCCCTTGAATCATGAAGGTGGTGATATTTGTGCTCCACTGTGAATGCTGTGCTAATGCTAATGCTAATGCTAATGCTAATGGAATGCTTTCCCTCCTTTTTCAGACTCAAGAAGAAGTCTCAGTCGGTGGATATTGGCAGCCAGGGTTTCTCCCCGACTTTGGTGCCAGCCTCGCCCCTCAATAGGACGGCACCCCCTGTTGCCAAGACGCTCGCGGTGCAGGAGAATAACACCGCCAACTCTCAGAGACGCAATCCAAAGGTTGGAGAGCTGAAGAGAGGATACACTATAGGTAAAGAGTCCTTTTAACAACTACAACTATGCAGCTTTTATCAACTTTAACAACAATCTGCCACTCTTATATATATCATGATTCAGTTATTTTCTATTTAAAGCTACCTTCTGCAAGTTTATTTGATTTTTATTTTGATTTTGTTTCCAGTACATGGCAGATGTGAAACCTCTCCTCCCCTCCCCTCACCTGGCCTTTGTTCAGGCTGTGCTCTCTGGTCTTCTTTTGTCAGACCAATGCTGGTACACTGACAGATAGAAGTAACATAGATGGTCTGATCTATATGTGATATGTGATAATACAACAGGGGCCAATCTAATTACAAATGGTAGCTTTAACACTTTCCACCAGCCTCTCTTATTGGTCAGCAAAAAGGACTGGGAAGTCAGAATACATAACAAGAACAATAATAAGTTCTATATTCTGCCTCCACAAGCTTCCCTTGAATAAAGGAGAAAACTGAATTAAATGTGCATTTGCGCAAATTCTTGTTTCTCGTGTATTTGAAGTAAAATTTAATTCAATTTTATAAGCACTTATTCTATTATGCAGCTTCTAGTACATTATAAATTGCAGCAGAGTATCAGGGATTGCCTTATTATTATTCTGTGTTTGTAGATGTTTAAAAGTTAATGCGCTCTCTGCTGCTGACCTGAACTTTTTACTCGGTAACTGTCTGTTCCCATTTGGCATCTCCCAATTCATTTGCTGTCTAGACATTATAATTGTATCACTCTTTTGGGATTTACTTCTATGTTTTGGTGGAGAACAAAACGTCTGCGTGGATCTATTTCTGTGTCAGACTTGTATGCAGCGGTGAGAGAAGAAGTGCACTTGTGGGAGCCCACTGTTCCGTTAAACTAATTCAAATCTCATAAATGCATCAAGAGATCTTCGTCCACTCAGGCTTGTGCATGATAGAGTTGGCAAACTACTCCGGTCAAGGTGCTGAAAAAATAACAGCAGGACAAAACAGCTAAGCCCCAGAGAGTAATTAGATACTTATTTTCTATATTTTCATCTTGACACCTGTAAAAACGTGCAATTTTGTTTGAGGCTTGCCATGTTATGTGTTTTAGTTGCAGTAGCACAGAGAAACAGACAGGGGGCACTTTATTCTTGACAACAAAGCATTGTAAAAGAGTACGTGACATACACATAGATGGTCGGAAATGAAATCACGAAGGACACTACCATACACCAACAATACTAGTATTACAACTATAGTTACTTTAGTACCATTGCCACTGCAAATACTACTACTGTTTCTAATAATACTACAATTATTACACTATTACCTTATCACAATTAAAAACTTTTATTGATACTTCTGCCACATAACTGCATCTTTTACCTCTCCACTGGCCACCACTACTTCTCAATAACATACTCTACAAACACCTTATCTGCTAACTGTAATACTTTGTAGTACTTGGCCATAAAGTCAAGCTGTTTTTGAACATCATTAAACTATTCGCTTCAAAATTAATATATGTTAATGTATTTAAAATGCTACCACCCTGTTCCCATATAAGTGAATTAGTATTATTCCAGCTTGTCCTTCAGCCTGCCTGTCTGTTTCTTATGTAAATCAATGCAGGGTAAACATCCTATAGCGGTGCTTGTATAATGCAGGAGTGGCTCTTTAAATGGGGCAGTGTTGAGGTCAGAGGAGGATCATGTCACATTGGATTGTTGGTTAAAGAAAGGGACATAAGAAGAGGTGAAGAATGTAGCATAGCACGGTGCAAGCTATAGGCGTCCTATACAGTCAACATGTATCGACTGCTACAGATGCCAGCCATTGACAGGTGAAAGCATTGATCTGTGCTGGTCTATACTGGTTCAGTATGTGAGGGTCAGTGTGGAAATGGTAGGATGAAAGACAGATGGGTGTATTCTTGTTATGTAAACTCACAAATTTTAAATGTTTTTTTTTTGTTTTGTTTTTTTTTCAAGATACTATTTTAGGATAAGCCTGGGCAATGCTAGAGTCATAGTTGCAAACAAACTCCAGCCACAAGGAGTCAGTAAAGGATTTTCGTACGAATGTTGGGAATTTTTGGTATCCTTTGGGAGTCATATTTTTAATACTTGATGAGCATCTGACTCTGGGTCTATACAAATAGTATAGACCCAGTGCAGCACTCACTACTCTACTCTAGTCATTACTTTGTTTTAAATATATGATCATTGAACATAAACCGTATAAAGAAGTGGACTAAGGGAGTGTGACGTCACCCATAGCGCATCCACTCAAAGGAAGCTCATTGAGGCTAGCAGTTATAGGGGAGAATTTGGAAAGTTCCATTTTAGGAATTCTGCGAGTATCACAGTAACCAAAGAGCCAATCTGGAGCGAAGCTGTTGAAGGTATTGTTGGTTTGGCAGGGAACGGCCTTTAAGCAATGCTGTCAATCAAACCTGTTGCTAACGCTAGCAGGAGTGACCTCGGAGAAAGAAGGCAGCTGATTTGTCTGTTATTAATGTTCATATCTTGATTTACAGACACAATAGTGAAATAAAAATACTAGGATCATGTAGAGCAGGTTAATTCAAACATTTTAAGACCAAAATGACGATCCTGACTGCAGTAGTTACGGAGAGAGGGGCAACAGTTTTCTGATGTAAAGTGAATTGGAGCCAGAGTTGATGGAGCCGGAAGTGCGCCAATGATCACTTTCTGTTTGGAATGCAGCGGCTAACAGGGTAGCAGTGTCCATTTATATACAGTCTGTCACTGAACCATGTACTCTTGTGAAAAGTATGGCAGATAATATGGGCATTTACTATTGCTACTAGACTTGTGAAGTGCCTTGCCCGTGGACACTAACAAATCGATTCTTTTAATTCAGTACTTAAAAAAAAATAAATAAATTGTTAATTAATGAAACATGCATTTAATTGTGATCTATGCATTGACTGGTTCAAGTTGAAGTTTGGCTGTTTTTCTCATTTCAAGCTGAGCAAATGGTGTCATAAGTGGGCTTACTTTTAATGTCCCAGTCCACACTTATCTTCCATTAAATCCATTAGTGGGTCACAAGTCAGCAGTAATGAGAAAATGTGAGTTATAGTGACTTCATGATTTAAATTTCAAAGCTACAAAATATAGGAGCCTTTTAAGCATGAGTCACCACTGTTAATCATTTGCTGTGGGTGATGGTGGCCTAGATAAAAGCCTATTTGAATAAAGGCGTTGAGTGAAAGTGCATCTGTCACTCATCTCCACTGTTCCCATAATTGGACACTGATTACTGACGGGCCGCTCTCTCGACTTGCTATCTTGATGGGATCTAGAGAGAAACGCCCCTTGGCATTTTCATATAGTAAACTTGGAGCCACACAGTTCCTCTAGGGCTTGATAATGCTAATTTATTCTAATGGGATAGTAATAATGTGCCAGGCCTCTCACTGTGCTGTCTGCCAAGCTTCAGATAGACCTGTCATTACAGCCACATCGCGTATTCAACATAGACATTTTAATAACACTCCCAATGAGCCCCCTGTTGTGAAAACACCAACAGCGTTTTCCGTCTGGATGCATAGAGGCAACGATTGATAAAATGATAGTATTCTTATGGCAGTGTCAACGGTTGTAAGAAAGAGGAGAAGAGGATGGAAGGCAGTCAAGCTGTCGTCGATATCCCAGAAGCCTCCAGTGTTTCTTGGTGAGACGTGTGACTCCTGACACCAGCTCTCCCCAGACTCCAGATCTCCTGCTCACCAGTGCCCAGTCGCAATGCCACGCCTGACCTTTACATCATTATAGGCAGCTGTAGGCCCCTCTCAGAGAGTGGAACAGCATACCTCAGGGAAAACCTTCACAACATTGGACCATCATTAGTGACTTAGCTTTGTAAGGGTAAGAGATGTGGATTTAGCACCACTTCTCTGTTTAATATATTCTCTGTTTAATATATTTTTAGTCTGTAAGGTCTATATTATAATAACATCCTTTTCACACATACATAAGGCTTTCCCTCAATATTCAGTCTACTAGTAATTGTGGACCTTATACAGTGCTCCACGTCACCTATGAAGCGCTATAACCAAAAACTAGAGCATTGTGGGTTTTTAGCCACATTTTTCTCCTCCTTTGGGTTAGTCCTTGTTTAAAACGTCTGGAGCCACAGTGTAGTCCTGTTTTTAGACCAGGCCTAGTTTAGACCTGGTATGGTCCTGACTCCTATTATGGACATGATTTAGATCTGGTGGTATTCAGAAGGGTAAATATTTTTCTTAGGTTTTACTTGAAGTAGAGACAGGCTTTTACAACTGTCTGCATTTTTCTTAGTAAACAAAAGATATATGCATATGTGGCTGTAATATTAACTATTCTGTAATCTATTTCACTCCTGTAGCAACAACTTTAAACCGCTGTTAGCAATTAGCAATGGCAGCAAATATTTTCAACTAGAGCAATCATCTGTTCATTTTTTAAAGACCATAGACTGTATATATAAATGGACATAGCTAACCTGCTAGCCGCCATGTTCCAAATAGGAAGAGAGTATGGGCTTGAATCCGGCTCTTCGACTCTGGCTCCAATTCACTTTCTATTGAAAACCCCTCTCTCCATAACTGCTGCTGTCAGGCTTATCATTTTTGGTCTTGATCCTGGTATTGTTATTTTGCTATTGTGTCTGTTAATCAAGATATGAACATTGATAACAGACAAATCAGGGGCCTTCTTTTCCAGAGTTTGCTCCCAACAGCCTCACTTTGGATTGGCTCTTTAGTTGTTATAACATTCGCTGTTGGAATACCAAGCATGGAACTCGACTCCAAATTTGCCCCTATAACTGCTAGCCTCAGTGAGCTTCATTTGACTGGAGCCGAACTCTATGGATGACGTCACACTACCTTAGTCCACTTTTGTATAAGCTATGGTCAAAAACTAGGAGCACATTAATTAAAACCTGTGGAGTTTTGGGGTTTATCTAGTATCTAAAGTATATTTCAAGGCTATAAACAATTCACTACCACTAAATGAAGTCCATGTGTGTCCAGACTCCTGCAGAAATGTTTGTGTCCCAGGTAGTCCTCCTAAAGCTGCTGCAGAGGATGTGGCACTGTCCTTGGTGCTGAAGCAGCTCTTGTGTTGATGCTGAGGGGGAGCGTTCGTAGCATGTCACTGTCGATAATGGGCTCTCCTCTCGTCCTGCCCTCACAGCTCTTCACTCTTTCACTCCACTGGTTTCTCTGCTTATTCTGCCATTTTGTCCACCGCCTGGCCTCTGCCTGCCCCCCTCCATCACACCACCCCTGTTTCCCCACCTTGTTATCGTCTAATGTATTTGCCGTGTCTTTCTGGGGGCCACAGCTAAAGCTAATCTGTTCCAAGGACGGACAGCTAACAGATAGAGACTTGGTCAGCAGCAGCTTTCACTTAAAGTATTTTATCACATTATACATTCCTCTTGTGTGAAATAAGTCAATTTTAATTTACATAAGTATGCGTGTATTGATTTAATATTACTTAAATTGTTTTTTAAAGCATTTTATAATTGTATATACATTTGGGTTGTCAAAAATGATTCTAAGCAATACTAAAAAAACTACCACTTATTTGGAAAAAAATGCATGAACAGGACAAAATTTCCTAATGGCTAAAGAATAGCATATTTTAAACATTGTGTCTCAAAATCTGCATTATAGTATATGCCTCTTCCTTAGTATTGAAATTGAGTTACATTTTCATATTGTGACAACACTAATATACATACAATTTGAGGATTAAGAATCTAACCCTAATCACAATGTACAAAGTAAGAACTAGCAGATTACGAGGACATCCAAACTTGGCAAGGATGTAAAATGTATTTTGAGCCAAATGGAACACGGCTCCCGTGCATATCCAGGCTGTGGGACATAGAGGGCAGACTCCTGACTTTGCAAACACAGCGCTGTGCACCTGACAGAGGAAATGTTAATAAACACAGGCCGGCCACACATGTTGCTGCTGTGCTCTCACACCTGTCACCGAGCTGTGTGAGCGATTATTCCCCTGTTAGTTATTCATTGGATTTTCACTGCAGGGTCGAACGGTGAAGGGACAAGTGCTGGGCGGGCAATATGCTAACTTCTCACCACTGTTGGCTGGATATGCACTTCTTTCATGGATGGGCTTAAAAGGATTTGGATCAAATTAGCAGATAGTCAATAGATCGAAGATTGTGTTACCACTTTGTTGCTCTTTTACTAAACTCCATGTTAGGTATGTGTGCTCAAACTTTTTATGTTGGTTGGTTGGTTTATGTTATGTTGGTGCTAGGAGCATATTTCAGAAACTGTGGTCTTAGCCAGGGGTATACATTATAGGTAGTATATGGGCAGTCAATGGCAGGATAATTTGGCAACTTTTTGAATATTTTTTACAAATATCACATAAAAA
>KN468920.1:84629-119677 GCA_000787095.1 Periophthalmodon schlosseri | reverse complement strand
ATCTCCTTCACCCACAGTGACATCATATCATATCATATCATATATAATTTTTTTTTTTTTTAAACAATGACAATTTTTCTTTTGCGGACCTAAAATGCACCTTTGTCCTTGGATTTCTGTTTGTCCTTATAGCAGCTGTTTGGTTGTATTGTGACGTTGTGAACCAGCTAATCACAGAGGAGTTGACAGTTCTAGAGGCGCTGCGGGCGGTACAGCACTGCAGCTCTCTCCTCGTTTGATGTGATAGTCCCAGGTGGCTCATCTTGTGTTTACACATCAGGATCATGGCCAGAGGTGGCAATTACAAACACACAACACAGGACATGTCTATGTGTTGATCCTATGGAAATGGGACAGGGACAACGGCTCAAATGTGATTATGAAACCTCACAACAGTGCTTTGTAATCTTTGTCATCGAGATAAATAATAACAGGTCATTTAGCTTCAATGCTTGTTTATTGTTCTTTCATGTTTGTCTATTTAATCCTGTTCAAGGCTCTGTCCCTGCAACTACGGCCTTTAGGCAGGATACAAGGGCGACATTAGCTCAGTTGGTCAGTGCTTGCCCACTAATCTGATGGTTGGCGGTTCGAATCCCAGCCTCAACATAAACATTATTGACTGACTCAGAAGTTGGCGGTGCAGTTCTCCCTGTGCTCCCACAGGTGAATGCTGTCGTTGTGTCCTTGGGCAAGACACTTAACCCATCTTGCCCCCAGTGTCTACAGACATTGGTGTGTGTGTGAATGGGTGAGTGAACAAGACATGCCTTGAAGGTGGAAAAGCGCTATATACAAATGTGACCATTTACCATTTACAATCAGGGTAAGAGGAAGTTATTGACAGTGTTAACAACTCCTTTCCACAGTATTTTCATACTAATCTGAGATATGTTATTTGGATGGTGGTCAGAAAGGGCAATGGCTCAGATTGGCAGCCTTGCTTCCATCAGTCTACCCCAGGGCATCTGGGCAACCGCCTGAATGAATTATAACTATATTGTTAGACTTGGTAAGCTCGTAACATTATAGATGTTTTACTTTATTATTATTGTCAAGAAATAGTGTTTGATAGCACTCTAACCAATGAAACTCAGTAATGTCCTTTCTATGTTGTATGACTCCATGGAGAAAAGAGTTCACCTTTCACAATTATTAGACCTAATTAAAACTATCTTGCCTGTACAGTATATGTGGTGAATTAGTAATCTATCCTCCTGTGTGTATACCTTCCCCAGTGAAGGAATGGAGTGGCATGGGGAGAGTTCTTGCCTGGCCCAATATAAGTGAGTTAGGGTCTGTCACGCTCTGCCTGCAGCCCACAGCCATGCCCTGTGCGCTCCCCGGCAGCTGCTTGTGTGTGCTGAGATAAGCCTGTGCCTGAGCCGCCTGCCTTGGCTGGTATAGGCCAGTCACGTCGCACCAGAAGGCAGATTAGCCCCACCACAAATCCAATCCTGGAACTTCCTCTCACCACCGTTTACTTTACCCCATCTCTCCCATTTTACAGACTGTATTCCCCAACAAGCCCCTCCACTGGGTTTTACACCATCTCTACTGTATGTAGCACTGCAAGATCGTTAAATGTAGTACACTTCACGTGTCTATATGTTGAGTTGAGGTGTCATATATTTCCACTATCCCAAGATCTGGCGACTTTCCCAGTTTATCAAGTGTTGTTTTTCAGGTGTAATTGAAGTATCTGTCCTGTAACTAGGTCCTGTCATTCTATGCCAGGTGTAGGAAATAATTATTCCTGAGGGCCATATTCAAATCCAGGCATGTGGTAGAGTCCGGACCAGTGCGATCACTGGTGTAGCAAATGCTCATTACCAAATTTCTGTAAACTGCTACTGTAATCTATTATACACTAGAACTATTATTATTAAAAACAGGTGGGGAGGGCGAGTTAAAACTTGCCAAGGTCCCAGGTCTGCTCAAGATGTCCCATGTCTGGCCTACTACAATGAGCTCTACACAGACACAAAACCATTCAGGATTTCCAAATCAGTATCAGTTGCCCTGCTTTGCTTGTGCGGCCCCACACACTGAGTATTCAGTACACACAGCAGGGGTTAAAGTAGATTGGGTAATATTAGATGCAACTCCACTGTTAATCCTGTGAAAGTGCTACTGCCCACAGGCTCCGGTCTGCACTCTGCATTGCATGTTTGATAATAGAAGCCTAAGAACAGTGGCCTCCAGGGCTGTGTTCAACTAAATAGACCTGAAGGCTTCACATTCACACAGTTCTTCAAGCCTTAATTGGGATATCTTACAAATCTGCCTTTTTGTCAGTAAACAAGATTAAGATAACTATTTTGTGATTTTTAAAATTTGTATTATTTTTTACTTTTTACAACTCTGCTAGGAAATTCAGTCCATTGCCCATATTGCATAGTCTGTATAGCACATATAGCCTTTTAGTTCATGCATAATTTGACTTTTTGAGAATTTATAATGGCAGTTCTTTAACAGAATAGAGTTTGTGACATAATCCTTCAAGACATATCTGTTTTGTTTCCAATGAAAAAGTCTATGCCAGATAAAATCACCATCACTCCAAGGCATATTTGACCTCTCTGAATGTCCACATTTTAAAGTTTACTTGCATCTAACTTATTAAAATGCACTGACCTTGTTTGTATTTGTTCCCTAGAGACAGTCGCAGGGCATATGGCGCTCGGTGCTCCATCAATCTTGGCCTAACCAGGTTGTGCAAAGGTCTGGGTAGAAACGGTTGACATTCAAAATCTTCATAAAAATGGATTGTAAACCTCTGTTGCAAGCAAAGACAGGGTGTGTTTTGTATGCAGACAGGACGCACTCACCTTCAAACCACTTACCCTCATAACGTCTCAATGTCAAAGAGACCAGGATCATGTTAGGGCTGCTACAATTGTCCTCTGGATGTTCGTCATCTCTAAATATCCCCCCGAGACTGTGCACAGAGTCCTTTAAATCAATTCAGTGCTTTTAAGCAGAGTCCCCTACGTCCTTCTTATTTTTTTCCAAAAGAGATAAATATTAAGCAACCTTGGATAGCTTTTAGCTAGGACTCTAAAGGCTGATGGCCAGAAGAACTACCCTTTACCTAATTTGGTCCTCTGACTGAAAATGTGTGTTTCTGAGATGGTCATTTGCAGGTTGCTTTGTTTGAATGTTTTTTAGTATTCACTCCGAGTGCTTTCAGTTTGTTATCCCATCACGCCTCAGTTATGCTTATAGTGGTCATAGCTGCCTCAGGGCTGCTTGACTGGACCAATTTGTAGCCTAAATAATCACCTTCCAGTCCACATCCACTCAAAAGAACTGTCAAGTGATAAAGTAAATTCTGTTTGCCCCAGATACATTGTAAAAGCAGCTCTTTGTAATTAGATGCAGATGCATTTGGAACCAAAGTGTCTTACCCAACCTATTTGTAAAACCAGGACGTATGCTGTTAGCAAGCTAGTTGTTTTTAGCTTTACAAGCTCATAAACTCAGTGCAGTGAATAATTAGGATGTGTTGGAAAGTGAGGAATACATTTTTACACCTGCAAACAGTTTCAAATTAACACTCTATTCTATTTTTCACGTTTTTTCAAGGCAGTAAAAATCAGGTACAACACCTTTAACTTCCCAAGGCACTATTTGCTTTTCATTGTTCATACATTTTCAGGCTAACTTTCAGGTCACTTTTTGTCAAAACGTGTCCACAAATTATGTATATTATAGCAGTTTTCATGTTAGTAACGCATAATTATAGTAGCAGTTACCTTGCATCTGTAAATGGATGTATGGATGAGCATTTGAGTTGATGTACCTATTAAATTGTCCAGTGAGTGTGTGTTGTCGTTTGTGACTTCAACCCACTGTAACTCATGGCTTTTAGAGCAAAGGCGACTGAGATTTGCAGCTACCAAGGTTGTTGTTTTTCTTTTTTCTGGGCCTCTTCGGACAGCAACACAAACATAAATGTTTTCTTGGGTCCATGGTCCGTGCTGTAAGAATAGGCACTCCCGGTGAATTTACTGCAGTGCTACAGTGAGGGATTGGCGGTTGGGATTTATCGGCCTGCTGGTGTAATTACGTCGACCGGGAGTCTCTCGGTGGCCGTCTCTTCGTTGGGCTCAATTTATAAATGCCACGGAGCCAGTAATCCCACAGTTCCCCCACTTAGTTTGGAAAGGGCCTCTGCTCTCCTCCTCCCGCCGAGAATTGATTACATAAAGCTCAAATCAAGAGTAAGCAGTTTTCCAGTGTCGAACGCCAGGGCCAGCCACAGCTATTGATTCATTTTACAGCAGAGGAAAAATAAGATCTGCCACTCCATATAAACGCTCAGATTTGTTTCCGTTTTGCTCATAAACTTAAATTGTCATTATTTAAGAAGTTTGTATGTTTTATTATTTTGTTATAGATTGGAAATAAAAAGACATGTAAAGGAAAAGCCCTGCTACTCTTACAATTGATTTTTTTCAGCTTTGATTTATGAAACATTTTTGGGAAACCACTTGTATTGTTTCTATATTTGCACCTATAGAAGGACAAAAAAAATGCCTCTTACATTTTATATATTGTGACTATTGGCGTGAGAAGTAATTAACGTATTATTGTTGTGGAATTTTTGCATCCCCTGCATTGTCTCAAGGCAAGGACATCTCTAGTTCATCGCTGACGTTTCTCTGTGGTTAACTATGGCATCATCCAACTGTTACAGAATTTGTCCTTTTTTAACATAATCTGTTTCCTTGGTCAACTCGTCTCACAGAAGCAGTATGCTATGGACTTCTCATTTTATCTCAGCCAACTTGTCTCCAACTTGTCCTTCTTAGTTCCTATTTAAACCTCCTTGTGTGGAAGCATAGTCAGGTTTGAATAGCCAATACTAACATGCAGTGTTTAGTATTCAAGTCACCGGCTCCCGTACTGATGGTAAATAAACTTCTCCTGCCTCAGACACCCAGAGTCTCCTGCCTCTCTTTACAACTCAAGGACTTGTTAGTACAACACTTATTTTCCCTTGCAATTATCTTGTTACCATAGCACCTGTTTGTGGGTGGAGGAAATTAGTTAGTAAGTGAATGTCTGCGTTCCAGGTAGTTCTGTTAGAAACAAGAATTTTAAAAACATTTTAAAGAAAATGACCAAAAATATTGTGAAAGGTAACACCAATAATGCCTGTGCGTGCTATGTATATGTTTGAAAAGTGTTAGTAAATGTTACTCAGGTACCTTTCCCTTATATTCAAGTTTAACAGTATTATGTATCATGACAATATTATGAAACAAGCTACCTGAGGTCAATGGCAATTTTAAGTAAACAAGCAACATTATGTTCGCATTTAACCTTTGAGTTGTTGTTTTTGCAAAGATACTGTCTGTATACATAGCAACAGTATCCTCATGTGCTCAGGTTAAGTTCATTAGACTGATCCATCTCCTAAAAAAACACCAATTAAGGGCAGCTCAGAATAGCGCCCATGTCAGTGCATCCCCGCATTCAACTATCACAACAACCTGTAGCCTATAGAAATATCCAGTAACAAGAAGAAAACCAAAGAAATCTGTGTTTATGTACCAAATCCGATTCAGAGCAATACTTCACGTCAAAACTGAGCAAATGAGTCTCCCTCTGAGGAGCACACAAACCACTGCACTGTTATAGATGGTATTTACATAGCTGTTAAATGAATTTACAGAAGCATGGAGTGACATTTTTTTTAAATAAACAATGTGCTGTCATGTTGGGGTACTTCTGTAATTCTTGTCAGGTTGAATACAGGTTGAATTTGTAGTATTTTTGTATATTTTTCTGAATGAACTTTATTAGTTGAGACCTTAGTCATTTATTACTTCTGAGCTTCCGAAGAAATCTGTATTGTAAGAGCGCTACACAAATGTTTTGGGGAGATTAGTTTACTTTAAGGAGACTTGTTTACAAAGTGTCTCCATGGAATTTTGAACTTATTTCCACAGGATTAGTGTTACTTTAGTCAACTTTCTTATTTTTATCATTTTAATGGCTCTATAATATTCTATAATGTAATGGTAATTTTGTGGTATAGCCTTAGCAAGACTTGACAGTTTAAAATATTGCCTTCTGACAAGCTGTCAAGATCGTTTAGAATTACAAGTGCATTTCCCTCAAATATGCAACATAATGTGCTTTATAGAAATGAATAGGGCTGCAGACGACTAAAGAAATTCTTGGTTGACTAAAGACATGTCCTACCGATCGATTAGTTCACTAAAAAGGGGGCGTGGCAAAAGCTCTCGAAACTATTACGTATCTCTGTGCATCTGACCCAAATGGGAGTTCATGCAAAAACTACTATTTATGCAGAAAAAAGTACTAGGAAACTATGTGTTTATATAGAGAAGATTAGATTAAATTTGTGATTAGATTAAAATTGTGTGCCTTTTTACATATAAGTACCAGCTAACTCATTCACTCACTCACTCAATCCTCCTTTCTGCTGTTATCTCGTATAAATCATATTCATCTAAATAAAATTATAAAATTTTCGGTCGATTAAGAAACCATCAACCGATTAATCGACTACGAGACTAAAGGTCTACAGTCCTAGAAATGAATACTTTACAGTAAATGAATAATACATGTAGTCTATATTATAAAATCACCATGCTCCCACCATAAATTAAATACACAATTCACTTCTGGGTTATGTTATAGAACTTCCTGTTGTGCTTCCTTAAAACTTGAATTTAAAAGGAGATATATCTAAAAAAAAATGTTGGGGTACATTTTGTTTACTTTTTTCTGTGCCAGTAGTATTTTTAACCTTGTCCATACCGCAGAGGTGCCTTTTATTGTGATCCAGACATATCTTTGGTCTGTATTCAACTTACAAATTCCCCACAGAAAGCCAGAATACATAAATGCTCCATTAGGATGAAAGCCCAGTCCCCATATATTGTAGTTTGCTGGGCTCTGCAGGCCTATATAAGAACATTGCTTCATTAAAAACTAAAATATTCATTAATGAGAAAGTTCACAGTTTAACTATATCTGCATACACTTTCCCAGCCTGTTTTACATTGCTTATTGCCAACTCAACATCGTGAGTGCTGTAATTACCCAAACATATGCAGGCATATGTTTGCACATCCATTTAGAAAAACCGCACCTCTCATTAAAATAATTTGTCTCACTCAGAACATATTATTCCAGTTTGTGCATCTGAATTTTTCAATAAACATTATTACCATCAATTACTGCTGTCAGGAAGGCGTGCTCTGAGTGCTTTTAGTGCAAATTTTAACAACAATCCTTTGTCCTTGTGCATTACGTTTCATTACGAGAAAGAAAATTATGACGGAGATGGATCATGGCCAAATACAGTGGGAGTTGGCATTATTGTGACTCATCCACCTTGAGCTCTTGCCCCCAGACCTCCCCTCATGACCCCTCCCCTGCTGCTGCTCAGCCCATTAAAAGCGTGTATAGAACATTCTCTGCAGCCATGTTTGCTATGCAGTGGTGTATCCAAGGGGAAGGGGATAGCTGGAGGACAGGATTTGGCCAGCCCAGTGCAGCGTGGTACCGTCTTGTGCACATGGGTCACTGCCCTGGACATTCAGTGGATGGCTGCTGGCCTCTGGAAGAAGTTTAGTCTCAGACACTGCCGATCAGGCCTGAATGTATTGTCCCATACGCTATTATTCTACGCAGAGTAGAGCAGCGGCAATAATGCGCTAATATAGAACTAATTATTTACATGCTCTGTTTGAATTATTTCAATGAACCAGCATTTTCTCATTAATGCTAGCCTATTAGTGTTGTGTTCCCTAATGTGCATCAAGAAGCATAGTTATTGTTATATTTTGGTTTGAGTAGCCTATAGTACGTGAACAACCCAGCCATTTTGGAAGTTTTACAGTTAACTGTATATGAGTCATTATAAGCAGTGGGAAGAAACCATTTTGGTTTGATTTATGTATTTGCCATCTAGTGCAAAAGGCAGCAATAAACGTGGTTGTACATAGGTTACAACCATGGACAAAAGTAAAACTTGGTTACTTGTGTGTAAATGGTGACAGTTCAATTCAATTTATTTTTGTAAAGCCCAAAATCACAACAGCAGTTGCCTCTTAGGACTGAACGTGTTAGTTGATTTAACCAACAGAAAGTTAGAAAAACAACAATGAAACAGACACATAGCAAATTAATTAAAAGAAAACAAGCAAATGTATAACTGTCCCAGAACATCCTCTGTCCTTAGACCCTCCTTCTTGGCAAGGAAAAACTCAAAAAAACCCAGTGGGAAAAAGAGAAACCTCAAGGAGAACCACAGTGAAGGAGAGATCCACTCCATTTGCAGATAGAGTTCAAGTCTGTAGGGCCAGAGCCTAAGGGACAGAACTAAAGGACAGAGGGATTATCCACGGTAGGGTAGGGGCCATCCTAGCCAGGTATTGGGTCATCCAGCCAGGTGAGGGAAAACAATATTGAAACTATTCACTTATAGAACATACAAGTTCTATATACCTATAGAACTTAGCTTACAAATAATAAAGATACCATTGTTTAATCAAAATCACTGAAACATCATTTGTTATTATGCACTTACTTTACTACTTAACATACAGATTTACCAACAAAGCAGGGAAAATAAAAAGTCCTAAAGCTCATAATAGTCATTTCTACAGAAGAATACCTTTAAAGTGCAGTTGAAATGAATGAATAAAACAGAACGCAGTGTGTGTTTCATTTTAGAACAAATACAAAAACAAAACTCATAAAATAGCAGTACAATTTCCATAATTAATTCCCATTTTAAACTGACTCTGCCCCACTATAATTTACCAGCCTCTTCTCTCTGAGTTAATCACATCTTCATTGTGCTCTAATTTGGTAAAGTTACTCCTGTGGTCTCATGCTAAAGGTTTCCTCCATTTAACTAGACTAACAGCCTGTACCTCCACTGGGTGATGTGTCCCGCGCTTGTAATTTCACCAACAAATTATCCATCTACCGCTCATCCCTGGGGGCAGAGATTCATTATCCAATTTAGCATACCCGTGCAATAGCTGATATGGGCTGATAGATGTGTCCGGACCAGAGACAGTTTTACAGCGAGAGGAGAGAGCAAACTGCCTTTTAGTATCTTTGTAGGATTTAAGGTGTCTGCTTGTGGAGGTGGGGGGATTATGCACATAGATCTTTGGTGATGGTGTTTCACAAGTAGCATTTTAATGTAATGATGAAATATATGATATCTGTGTCTAGGAGGAAGCAATTAAGTCGCCATGAGCCGTTGGAGATAATAAAATGGCCACTGACATAGCAAAGCATTTGTTTTGTTTATTCTCCTGCTGATTCTGGGCTTCCATACACTCTGCCTCCCTACCAGCTATATTAAAGGCTCATTTTGCTGCGTGTATATTATTTTAGTAAATTGGTTTATGTGCAAGTAGAAGTAGTGGCAAAATGGTGGTCAGGACTATAGTTTGTTTGTCCAGTAAGCAGCTCTATAGTGACACTGGGCATTTTCCACTAATTGAAAAAAGCTGACAAGTCACAGCTAAAATTATTGTCAGTTGCAGCCCTAATTAATTAAATCTGTTTAGTCTTTCATCTATTTCTGCTAATCCTTTTCCTAATGAGCCTCAGGGGGGGTCCAAGGGGGGCAATGTTCAATGTACTAACAAGCATTCACTCTGGGATGTCTATGGACGTTAGAAAGTAGGAGAACTTACTGCTCACCTATCCTACACACGCTGACTAATAAAATCATTATTTATTCAATTTAGAGAATGACAGTCCTATGTTTTTAGGTCAAATTGAACCCATGTGCCCCCATCAAGTAATGTTTGTGCTATTTACAGATGGTTTTGCTGGAGAAAGCAAAGAGAAATTGGCTTATGTACAATTAGCATGTTACACCATTTGTTCTGCCCCTTCACCTGTATTTAAAGTTCAAATACAATACCATGGTTTAATATTTATTATGTTTTACTGAATATTATCAAACCACAACATACTCATATCTGATATTAATGCCACAAACAACCTCCTCCTACAGCAGAAAAGGTAATGATCGACAGAGAGAGCAGCGCTTTGACCAGACAGCTGTGTTCCTCCAGCTCAGCCTCTGGTCATCAGTCGGCGGGGGCCACCCAGCCTTTCGAGGCAGGGAGACAGCACAGCACCCACAGGATAGATGAGGCGGAGCGGGGGCAGGGGATGTAGCACTGAGAGATAGGTGGCTCTGACGCTAGCGGTCATCGATCATAGAGAGCCACCTGGAAGGACAGACCTGGAGGAAAGGAGAAGACAGGGACAGTGGCTCGTACAGGGGGATACACAGTCACATGTGCGGAGCAATGGCCAGTGTCAGACCAGATGCCCTAACACCTGAGCTGTGTGTCACCTACAGTGCAGAGGTGGTACATTGCTTGCAGGCTGGTGGAACAGGTTAATTTTTTTTTTCTTGCTTTTCCACAACAAAACAGCGACCAGAACTGTAAAATATCAGAAAAACATGTGCTGATAAATGTGATAAAATGCGTATTGACATCATGATCTATTATAACATGTTGTAGCCTTTTTGTAGCATTTTATCTTTGTGCTGTTATTTCTAAGGTATTGAGGAGGAGGAGGAGGAGGAAGATGAGGAGGAGGAGGAGGAGGAGGAAGATGTTATATATGGTATTATAAATGTTATGTTAGAGATACAATGCAGTTATAAGGCGGTAAAAAAAAGCTATTTCAAAATAAAACAGGACAAAAATGTTTTATATAATCAACTACAGATAATACAATTAGAAATAAATCTAAGGAAAAAAAAACAAAACTTTGTTTGTTGCAGATACTGTGTTGAAAGTATGTCTGCAGATCTGGTTGTGACCAACATTTTAGTACAGTTCTGCAACCCTGATGTCGAACTTCATATAATATTCTGCAACTCACACTCATATATGCAACCCACTATATATTGTTGACAGATGGAGATGTTATTAACCCTTAACCTTTTGAAACAGTTTCAATCATAACAGAAAACAATTACCTGCCCCTTCCCTATTAACCCCCTTTTCATTTCACCTAAACTGATCACTGAAACTGAACTCTTGGTCTTTGGATTTATGAAGTGATGCAAGGAAAGATGAAGGTATTAAAACCATGTGCTCGTCTCGTAATGTGCTGCATCACAGGGTTAATGACACTGACATTTGGAAAAATAAACTAAAATGTCACTCAGCACTGTCAGGTGCAGCTGTGGCTTTTATTTTTAAATACCTAAAATATTCTCCATCATCTCACACCAACACCAAACTATCTTCCAAGTACACTTTTAAATCAAGTAATAAAAAGTGAAAATGGACTAGTGCCAGGCATTAAAAGCTAAACTGGGACTAAAAGACAAGGAAATCAGGATTAAATCAGGTGTTATCCAGTTAAAACTGGGATTAATTCAAGAAAAAAACATTGAAAAATCATGTAAAAAAATGAATGTCCTAAATTAAGGTAATCAAATCAGGACTGAAACAGCAAATTCATGTATGGTCAGTCCATGTATGGCCAGTGGTACCTATCCCGCAGTTTGAGAACCAGTGACCTTTAAAATGCATCCATTTGGCACTTATAGATTATGTAAAGACTTTTATATGTGCTTTAACTGTTCAAATGGCTTTTCTATTAATCCTTATGTCACCTATCAACTCAAAACCAGTGGACCACAGTCTGTAATTTCCCTCTTAAGTGCAGCTCACATACACTGCTCTGGGAACATTAAGTGGTCATTATTGTTCAGTGTCCCTGGAAATCGAAGGAAAAAGACGTTTTATCTGAATGACATCACTAAGAGTTATGTAACCACACCGTATTGGGAAGAAATCAGCCTTCTCTCTCTCTTTCTCCCTCTCGGTGGTCTGCTGATGAGTCAGACTGGCATTGTTTTTGGTTGTCATTAGCTTAACAGGTGCTGCGCCATCTTTCAGTTTTTTATGTTTTTTGCCATGAATGTTTATCTGTTTTCAAGCTGTACCATGTAACTTTTTTGGTCAGGGTTCCGCCATCTGTCTTCATGGAGAAGAAATGGTTCGTGAAATGGCATTAAATGTATCTACCTTGCAGATAACAAGTGTTTATTATTATTCAAATGACCTTGGAGAACATTCTTACAGGCATCGTGGTCACCTCTCCACAGATCTGACCTGTAACTTGGTCATGTGGTGTCATCTGCTTATCTCCATGGAACTAGAGATGTTTAATGTTATGTCTGTGGAACATTCCAGGCACACCAATAACTTATCCGTAGAGATAAGCAAGTAGAGGACCTCCCACCAGAAAAGTGGGGGGTCACAACACCAGGAGACATAACATCGGTTCCAAGCACTGCACTAACCCACTGCTCTTAAGATGTTGTCCCAGTATTACAGTGAAGACAAGTGCACTACCTTAACCTTCAAAGAAGTTGGAAAGTTCAAGAATTTAAGTGAGTTTTTCAAGCCTCAAACTGTGATAGCTGGATAATGACATCTTCAACACTGCTGCTCATTTTAGGTGACCCTGGTTTACAGTATCAGAAGAAGTAACGGAAGAGGTGGACTGATTGTAGGTGGCCATAATGATTTTCTTATTGTTTTAGTATAATTTGTTATCTATGACTGGCATGTTTAAAATCCATACACTTTAGTGAGCCATGAAATTACAGCACAATAAAAAGCATGTTGTTGTTTTTTCCAGCAGATATTTTCATTTAAGGGTAACTAACTTCTGCTGCGTTTCAATGATTTCCAGTGTAAACGTGAAATCGCTTGGACTTAAAACTGTAGAATTACTGCGTCTGTGCGTCACTGTATGTCTCTTAACATGCACATTCTTCCATGTCCAAGCTGGCGCGTTCACACCCGCTCTGCTTATGTAACCACGTTTGTGTATTCTGTCCATGTGCTAGTGCTGGAAAAGCTGCAGCTCCCCAGTGGCTGTCATGTTTGTTGGTCCATAATGAGAGTGTTCCTGTGCCCGGGATTAGGCGGCAGTGTACCTGGCTCTCAATGGGAAAGTGCAGAGATTAACACTTGTTCCCCAGCGGGCCCCTTAGAGACACTAAACAATCTCCAAGGGCTTCTGCTGACACCGCCGGCTTCTGACACGCCACTCGTATAACAGGACTTCATTTAAAGTTATTCCACAAAATGATTTACTGACTCTAGTGCAAATCTCAGGTCTGTTCACAAGGATCAGATAAAGGAGTGATTTGAACACATACAGGCAAAGAAGTGCAATGCAGTGAATAGCTTATTGCATAGATACAAGTTATAGTTTAGACCCTGGCGGACAGGTAGAATGCGTTGGCTGCACATTTTTGGTAAAAAAAATGCAATTGCGATTAGAATTGCGATTTAGGTTTAAAAATTCGGATTCTGAACACTGAAATATGACCTTAAATATGACTAATACAAGAATCCCAAGAATTTCAGAACATGTTTGTAGAGGTCTAAACAACAAAAAGATAATTTGTTCATTTCGATTATGATTTCATTGTGACATATTGTGCTGCGCTAAATAGCATGAGATGAGTTGAGAAATTACTGTGATTGGCTGAAAGCAACAAAACACTGTAATAGATGGTATTTTGGTAGAATTTTCATTACAGCCCTGTTTGTTATGTGAGTGTAAAGCCATGCTAGTTGTGTGTTAGTGCTCCAGTCTCATTTTGTGTTTTGTATAGTTTGGGATTTGGTAATTATTGATGAGTGAATAGTAAATGTTATATTTCTCTTTGTAGGTGCAGGTTGCCTATCCCATTTACTGCAGGCTTTAGGGAGGCTTCACCCTACACCATGAGAAAGGTTGACACAGAGCACACGCACTGACAATTATTCTTGCTAACATTCTACCACTTAAGGCAGTTTTGATTCTTAATTTCAGACAACGCCACAACTTGTAAAGTGCAAGAGACCTAACCACTCTGCTAACATGCACCTCTGGATGTCAAATGAACACACAACCTGATTATAAACTATATCTGATGTTAAGTTATAATTATAGCTTCAAAGAGTCTACAATCTGCCTAAAATAAGAATAGATAATCTAGGGTTGGTGGCTCAGTAGAACAAAGTCTTTTACATAATTTCCATGCAGTGGGGCCTATGTAACTGGATGGTCACTGTGGGAATTCTTTCATTTTCCTCTTTGGTCACACTAAAGCTTAATTGGAGACTGAGGCACTTGGAGAGAAAATATTCCATTCTAACAACCTCCAGTCAATACAGCTATAAAATATATCTTCAACCACAGTGAGAAAGGCTAGTAGGATTTGATTTGAAGAGCACACCGAGATGCTAAACAACAACATAGTCTAACAGAGCTGAAAGTCTGTATTGTCAAAGACAAACAAGAGAATAAAATGGTCTTTTATGATCCACAAATTTGTATGTAGGTCCACGTGTGTGATGCCTTAACTGAACCTAATTGCAGTGAAGTTGGAAATTCTGTGTTGTCTTTTTCTTTTGTTTATGTCACATAAACTGTGATGCAGGCCCTTAAAGCACTCATATTTGGAGCTCACAAACGTATGTCTTGTTGCAAGTTATATCAGTGTTGTTATTGTTTGGGGGACACTGAATCTTGCAGTTCCCAGAGCTTCCAGCAGGTGGCGCACGCATAATGTTTATATGACCATTACAAAGCCCGTACACAGCTGCTCTCAGTCCGCACACACCGCTTTTTAAAGACTCCCCATTTTGTTTAAAAGACTAACAGTCTTACCTCTACTGCTGAGGTTTTTTACTATGAATAAAGTGCAACATTTATAACAAGTCGTTTGGACTGCCTTCCTCTCATGTGGTTCTCCCTGAAGACCTGGGCAACTTTATATGGCCCAATTATTTATAGATTATGGAATAATTTCTCTTCCTTTAAGCCGCGATAAATGACATCCTCACTGTTTGCCTCCAAAACGTATGTCACACACGTGAGTCTGTGCTTTGCTTCAGCTCACTTCTCCATTCATTATAATGCCGTTGTGGTGGGAGTCATGTCGCTGCAAGGTGAGCATGATAGAAGATCTGCATTTTAGAGAAATCTTAGCCACAGGATTTTGTAGTGTCTTAAGTATTTCTGTGGAGATGTTTTATATCATGACCTTCTATATAACAGATAGATAATAATATAGCCTATGCTTAGAGAATAGGCTATATTAGATCTAGGCTATCTAATTTCTCCCTGCAACACTTCCTTTTAACATCGGGCAAATATTGTGTAGGTCCATTTTAAGTGATAACATTGTTACCAGAAGCCAACGAAGGGGCAAGCTATTTGGGAAAAAACGTAGACTACATCCAATCCCTCCTGTTTCATGCATCGTCAACGGGGTATTATGAGTTAAAACTTGGTCAACTGGTGATAAATGAGTCTTTGAGCAGCTGTAAACGCATTCACTCCGGAGCGCCGCTCAGCTTGACTCCACTAGGGGCAAAATGCTTGCACTTGTGAACGTTTGTCAAATAGTTCCTGTTTTGGAATGTGCGCGCAGTTAGCAGAGTTTAGTGCTGTTTACTGGCGCACACGTTACACTCTGTGATATGTGCACAGCCTCCAGGGCCCTTCACAAAACTTTGTGGGACTTTCTCTGTCGCTGTCATGGATTATCTCTTGTCTATATCGGACAGTAGCGCGAAGGCTGTCAGGGCGCTCTCCCAGAGGCTGTGGCCTGCCGGCGGCCCCATTCTCCAAACTCTTCCGCCCCAGTCTCACCACAGCGCGGCAGAGCACCGCCTGAGCCCCGACCTCCTGAAACGAGGTGCGTGTCTCTTTAAATAGTTCTTCGTGGGTTTGTTAGCAGTGTGTTTAGTGTGTACTATCGTTAATCTGTCATGTATAACAATTTCACTTTAATTATCCGGACAGTTCAACCAGTATCGCAACATATGTTATGCGCAATTGACACATGCGACTGAAAAGTTTGGTCTGTCAGCTGTTGTTGACGCGTTCTGCTTTTGGCTCTGGACCTACAGTGCTTTACGAACTAATGACTTCGCAACTTCCTTTAGACCTATTACAACACGCAGAAGTGTGCAAACGTACTTTTAAGAAAGCATTCATTTAAAAGCACATTGGAAGCATTGTTTCGATTTTACAATAACTTTTCAATGGTGGTGTTCTAGTGAGCCGCTCTCCTGCTGTTCATAAATGCATTATCCTTTATGGGTGAACTGAGTGCATTAGAAGCCCATACTGCACATTCTGTCCATGAGGACTTCTTGGACAGTCACAGGACTTAGTCATTGGTTCCACTGAATGAACGTCTGCTGACTACATCTGTACTCTGTTCATCTTACTGTACTGTCCTGGCCTGTTCTCTGTTTTTGTGTCAATAGAGACATAACAAATCAGAGCAAAGTGCATCCAACAAACCTGTTCAATTTTTTACATAGTACATATAAACATCCAATAAGCAGTGAAGGTTTAGAAAAGCAAATTACACTAAATAGTGCTTTTTTCATTTGAAGTGATGCTGTGCATTGAAAGCAGCATTTCTCAAACAGATGTATGTGTATACCTCTCAAGCCATTGTTTAATGTTCAGTAGGTGATGTCCCTGTTCTGTTCTTTTTAGTTCAATAAAATTACACTTCAGTAGACAAATATTGTCTTTGATGATGAATGAAACGTAAGGAATATGACATATTAGCATCAGAATCTGTGTGGTTAAATGTTGGCTATAATTAGGCCTCACATTATGCTTTGCAGCAGCCTGCTTTGTTTGTAATCCTTAGGTCATTTTTTCCTGAAGGTTTGAGACAACAGAGGACCAAGCACTATATCTCACACTAACTACTGCAGTAGTACAGTCTAGTGTTGCATTTGCTTGCTGACAATACATTACCTGATAAATTAAATATAATAAATACATGTTTTTCTTTAGTTGTTTTTCATTATCCCACTACCTACTGTTTTAGCATCAGCTCATAACATACATGACATTATACTTAATGTGTTACTTTCCAACTATATCTGTTTTAGTGCAGTGTGTGTAAAGCGCCCAAAGAAGTTGCATTGAAAGTTGTTTGTCTTGTTGACTGGGCCTTGACCTTTTTACTGATTTTGTGGAATGTGTGTCAGCGTGAGTGTCAGGGCACTGGAGCTTGCTTGGGGAGTAAGCTCCAAAAGCTTATGTAGAATAAGGACAGATTGCTTGTGAAATGACAACACAAGTGCTCTATTAAAAAGCCCATTTGAACATTTTAGAGAAGTAATTGAGCATGAAATTTCTTTGACCTTGGGAGTTAACACAAATGGCAAAAAGAGGACTTTGATTTAAGATTGGTGAATTAAATCATAACCACAGCGACACACAGATTTTTCTTCCTTTCCCTCTAATCAGCAGTGCATCACTTTTCCTCAATGCAACTTACATCAGAACAGAACACACATACACACATGTCAATATTTCAGTGTAGTCTGAGGACACATGAATCTAAAATGAAATGAATCTATTAATCCTTATAGCCCCATAATTGTTGTTGTGATATTTTGGATAACAAAACTAGGAACAAAATAAAATCAAGGAATGCAGGAAATGTAGGATATAGATTCTGTCTTTCACCATGTTGGTTGTTTTCAGGTGGAGCTTCCCTGTAGATTATGTGGTAATTTCATGCATTTTTTGTCATGTAAAAATTGAAGAAATAGTTGAATTGTGTAATTTGCTGTGTATCTGAGACAAAACTCATGCGCTCCATTACAGGTATTGCCAGGTACCCATCAGAATAAGAACCAGCAGAAGAATAGTTATTAAAAATAAAGAAAATTTAAATATCAGTAACATAAAGAAAATAAGTACAGTAAGCCTTTATCAATTAAATCCCCAGTGAAAATAAAGTAAACTTGCGTTTTAACTTAAATTCTAAAAATATAGTGCCATTGTAACATATTAATATCTCTATATACAGTTTTACAACTGTGAGGTATGAGCAGAATATTGCAGAAGGATTATACAGTGAAACTATAACTTATACTCTTTTGATTATTGCTTCAGTGTCAAGTAAAGGTGAAATGCTATGATATACATCATTCTCTATACCCGAAATACATGGTAACAGGCCCATCTGTGCTAACAAAGACCCCTGTATTAATTGCTGATGACACACAGATCATTGTAATAAGATGGAGATGCTCCTGTTGGTGACAATGGGCTCTTCTTGCTCCTTGCTAAGCCCAGAGCCTGAAGCTGCTCCCTGATTTGTCACTATTCACTTTCACCTCGAGGCTGACATCATCTCCACTGTAATTATCACAGTGTATCCAACACATGCTCTTGGCGCGGTAATAGGGGATTTTAATCAAGTTAATTTAGAAAAAGTCCTTGGGCACTTTTTATTAGTGAGTCACCGGTATTACCATTATAAAACACTCTCGGGATGGGGTCATTGATCTTATGAGGTAAAGACACAAGTGACAGTTGTACCTAAGAATTGCTAAATCATTGCCAATTAGAAATAAGAGAATATTAATCTTGATTTAAAATTTGATTCATTGCATAACCCTAACTCCAATATTCACATACCATGCTGATCACTGATCCACAAAGTTGGTAACTTGTCATGAGCTGCAGCTTTTGAGTGATAGGCGCAGTAATAAAAATGCATACAAAATACATCTTAAAACTAGGAATCATTTTACATAAAGATATGGCATACTTTATTACTCGGTTCCAAAAATCCTGTGCCTTTTGAAATTGAGGATCTCGCATCTAACACGATGAGAGCACCCTTTCTGCAAGTCTGAAAAGTTTTAATTAGACATGCTCTTGGCCAATAGGCACTTTGTACAGTATGTTTTAGGACCGTTTTTGGTAAATATCTGAAGCTAATGTTAAAAGCCCAATGATACGCAATGTGAGCCTGAGTGCTGAGAATGTTGAGTATGAATTACATCAAGTGAAGGTATGAATAGCTTTGAGTACACACCTGTGTATCCTGTCATCTTGATGATGTCTACAGAAAGCTTGAAAAAAGATATCATACTTTGACTTCACTAACCGGGCTTTCAGCTGCTTTCATTGATAGGAAAATATCTTCAAAATTGAAATGAAGTTGTTCACAAGACAGAAGATTTTCAAATCATCTTTCCTTCAAAATCTCAAAGCAATTAGCACCCTTGTCTGTGGTGCCCTGGCCTAGTAGTAGAGAGTATAAATTGTGTTTTTGTGGAATACTGGCACAGTTTTGAAATAATTGTTACTGATAAACGTTTTCACATTTCCTGCCACGCATGGAGAGTAGTAAGACATTTAATATCAAATTATTCAAAGATATAGATCACTTTCAAAAATAAGAATTACTTGAACAAATATAGTAGCACACAATTAGCTCCAGTCGCCAAAAAACATTATTTATTTTGAAGAGTCAGCCTGCACAGTATAAGAACAACTCATTTAAATTATATTATTGTGATTGATAAGGTAACTAAAGCTATTTTGTTTTGTGTGTGGGAAAAGTCTAGAGCTGTATATCATCATATCACTCAGCCGTACCCTAACCCCAAGTCTACAGAACTAAACCATGGCTAACCAACAGGTTAGCTTAAACAAAAAAATTATTTAAATCAAATATAAATATATTAAATATATATGTTGAATTTGCATTTGCTGTCTTACTGAGTTCCTTTCTGACTGTTCTAACAGTAAGTGCTACAGTTGTATCTTATTGCCAGTGGCTAGTTCCAGGGGTGGCTTGAACTACATGATTTGACTTTATAAATAGACCAAAGAAAATGGCTTCAGGCGTGCATTGATCAATCTGGGCTGCAGTGTGGTCTGTGTGGAACAGCCAGTGTGACACACAGCTCAGAGGCAGTCATCAGGTCATCTCTGCTTTAGCATGGAGCAAGTGAAAGAACAGAAATGAAATCTACTGATCATTTTTCATTTTAAACTAAAAAATGAAGCATTTGTGTTGTTCAACATGCTGTCTAGTCTCATGACTGTGTGATAGTCATGCACACATTTGAGGATGATTTTCCAGTTGTGTCTAGCTATATGGAAATTCAGGGATGAGTGACTCAGTAGAACAAGCTGTCTTTGTGCTTGCTTCCTTTTAGTTATTAAAAGCTGTATTTGCACATCCTTTTCCAACAAGGTAAAGGCCAATAGGTTTAGTGCTTGTTCTGCAGCTCAATGGTGATACTTGGAGTTAAAAGTGCAATCTTTTCACTTGTTTTCTCTACAACCAGGGGTAGTTGCTACCTACACTAAGAACTAGCACATCTGATATTAAAACTATTGCAGTCTCTCTTATGCCTGGAGCTGAGAAATATGTGTTATGCATTGATTTGCTGAGTGTATGGATTAACTTTGGATCTTGATTCTTGGCTACAAATGGAGGGCGAAATGGATAAAAAAAAAAAGGAGGAGAGAATGTGCCTCTATTTGAATGGCTTGAGAAGTTGATACATTGAGAGACAAAAGTAGCCAGATCTGATTGGTTGATAGCATAACAGAGACTTGGACTTCTTCTAGTTGAATTTAGGTTCCCTTCATGCAGTCTTGCCTTGAAATATTCATACATATTGAGGTTAAAAAAACTTAACAACAAATAGCTTTAGCAAGAAGAGTGAGAAGAGGAAGTTTTGAAGTTTTGTTTTGCCACCCATAAGGATACAATGTTCTGTTCTATTGAGCTGCAACTTTATAAACCAATAGGAGTTGCCTCGGTGAGAACATTGTGTCCTTTTCGTATTTATTCAAATCCCCTGTGTTTGGAACAGGACCCCTTTACTTTGGGTCGGTAAGGAGATCTGATAATGCAGAGTTTGTGTTTCTCCTCGCTGAGCTCATCACTTCAGTGCTATTGATTGTTGCTGTAACCAAAGAGGCTTGTAGGGAGTCGCCGTTGGGATGCACAGTGTCGTGGCTCCACAGGCTGATTTAAATACAGGACTAAATAGGGTCTGACCCAGGACTAAACCGGGCTAGAACTGAACGAGGGCCTTAAACTGGTATAGCTGGGCGATATGTCAAAAAAATGAATCACTTTATTCCCCTCATACATTTTCAACAAAGCAATAATAATTCCCAGATCATAAACATTACAGACTTTTAATAATTGCTAATAACACAACAGAAGTAGTCATACATCTTTCTCCAAAGTCTGAACTCTCTAAACCACATGCCATTGCCAGGAGATTGGCCGAGGACCTCTTGATTAAGATCCAAGTATATCACTGACTATTAGAAATGACAGAATCTCGGTCTTGATTAACATTTGATTAATCGCACAGCTCTAGCTGTAGTTGAAACAGGAATGAAGGCGTAAAGCAGGAATATAAAGGCTAAACCAGGATGTTATAATCAGCCCACAAGCAGAGCTCATGTCGTCTGCAGCTTTGTTTACCATGAGACACACATTGGCTGTAAGTAAAGCATATTCAAATCAGGCAGCACACCCATCTCTGCCTAGTAACAAGATCACTATATCACTGAGGTTATACTTTGACCTTCATTGGTTGGTGTATTAATAATTATGTGTAAGCCAGAATGATGTTTTTGTGTGTGTGGATATTGCAGCTGAATCCTAGATCGTTTTGATAGGATTCTGTTCTATATTCTATTTTTCTTTTTCTTTCTGGCACTGTGATTTTATTCATTGCAATGGAAGTAACAATAACGTAGATTGTAGTAGTAAAAGTAATCTCTGGTTTGCATCAGTGGCTGTTGTGTTATAGATCTCCTCTTGAGACAAAAGATAGCCAAGGATCACTTTATACATTTGTCCATGTTAATATTAATAGATTGGTCTTTGATTGTTCAATCCAGGTGATGGCATCATTGCATTACATTTGTGTCAGTAGAGGCGATAAATGTGTAGAGATTCCACTGGCCTGAAATTATTTATATATTTATGTATCCATTGATCAGAGCTAGACTTCAGACCGCACCATCCATCAAGCCCCTTTTACCCCACATGCTGTTATACCCTCCTCCACAGGACTGAAATATGTTGTCCCCTATGCAATGATCGTAATGCTATAGAAATTGTCCAGTGATTAACAAACAGAGTTTTCAAAATGTAACAATTTGTTGGAGGTAGATACAAACATTGAGGGAAAATGTATTAAGTAAAGCTAACATAAAATTACTTGCTATATGATTGGCGTCTTGGCTCTCTAAGTAAAACAAGAACTAAACAGGTCTAGATCAGGACTAAATTAGGATAGGATAAGGGACAAAGCTTAAATGAGGACTGAATAAGGTACATGGAAACCAGTCTGAACCATGGCAAAGATAGTTGATGGTTGAATTAATTTGACAAATGATTTACTTATTTGGTTCATTACTTTAGAACAATTAAGATATACGTTTTTTGCCATATTTATAGATTTTGCAGCTGTTGTATTTGTCCTGTTTTGCACTTGGTGAATAGGATTTTCTAAGTGTCAGTGACAAATCCGTCAGGGCAGATAGTACAGTTAATGATGTGCTCCCATTGTTTCTCAGTATTGATGTACAGGCTTGTAGTTATGCGCCGCAGCAGTAACAGTCTTTACTGATCTGTCCTGTTCCACTTAACAGTATAATGATGGATGGCCACAGTTGTGATGCAAATTGCACTTGTGTCAATAGTCATGTGCACTGTTTTAAATTAACCTCTTGCTCTCCACATACGATTTGGTGCTTTAAATAGCATGCACTGATTCAAACAAATGTACGAGATAAACTTTCTTAGATCTGTTTAACCTTAGAGAGGATGTAATATTCATAACTATTTGAGGAACTATTCTAACTATGCTAACATTTTTTAGGATGTGAAAAAACAATGGTCACATCTCATATTTGTTCTTGATTTTGATCTGCAGCATCTTGTCACATTGCTTTAAACCATTTTAGTGTCTGCTGAAGCACTGGCACGTCTACGTCAGGAAATGGTGAATTAATCAAACTATATTTTATAGAGCTTTTTCATTCTTCAAGCACAAACTTACAACTAATACCACTTCCATTCAAAGCCTGTCATAAGTTGACCATGCGGCCATCTTAATTGCAGGTTAAAGGTTAAATAAAAGGATTTTTTCTTTTTTTCGTTACAAAATTACTTTTCTTGTAAGGAAAAAAATCAACAGGCACATTGCAAAAAAAGAAGAAAAGCATCACTGATAGCACACTGTACATCACATGATCTGGCTTCTTATTTTGAACCATAACTAAACAACTTGAATGTTATCCATCAGTGGAAACTCCTAGTTCATGCTCAAGGTACTCCTCCTATACAGTCTTCACACCCAGGTATATCACTATGGAAACAGCCATATGACCCAGAATATAATTGTTTAAGTGAGTGTGAGTGTAGAATTGTTCTAACACTACACTAACACGAGCTTTGTGCTAAGTCTGTCGATTAAAGCAGGGAAACCGTGTACCAGAGCTGAAGACACATTGACACAACAGGAGTGTGATGAGGCGGCATGGGGAGGGTGTTAATGTGAAGACAGGGCCGAGCCAGTACCGCATTATTGTGGCCTTATATACACAAAAGTACACACAAAGTACACACTAAACTGCAGTTCAGCAAAGTTCTCCACAAAAGCTGAGCCGAGTGGGCAGGGAGCACTATAGAGGCTCCCACTGTAATATTGGGCTGTGTGGAGCGGAGAGAATTAGAAAAGCATGTTCTAAATCAAGGCACAATCAGGACGCATCCGTTAGGTACAGTTATAAAAAAAAATCAATACTCAGATACTGATTGATACTAAAACTTGAAATACTCAAGTATCGATACTGTGACAACGTACACTGGACTAAATTTGACCTTTCCTGAATAGTTTTAGAATGATCTTGATCTGAATCAGAACAAGTTTAGGATCACATGGACAAAAAATCTCAGTCCCACTGGCAAGAATTTTTTCAGGGGAGTCCTGGCCCCAGAGGGGAGCCTATTGTACATGTTTTAGTAACGGGGGAAACCAGAGGACCTGGAGCAAAATTACTCAGGTACAGGGAGAACATGCAAACACTGCACAACCTTGTCACCCAAAACTAGGACCAAATAACATCTTGCTCATTCTAAACCAGTAATAATGTGACTAAATTAATGATATGTCTAAATGTTGATCTAAACAGTAATTAAACTATGATTCAAAAAGGACCACTATATCTAAACTTTGAGACCAGAGTACATTGTATACAAAACTACTCTATGGAGGCTTCAGGCGTAAGAAAGAACTGAATGTAGCAGAGAGAGTTAGAAAAGCAGATGTGGCAGCTCCTCCATGTACCTACTGTATTTTCATTACAGCAGAGACACTATAGAAAGGAAAGTGCAGTTCAGGTAGTTTGGTATTGGTATTTGCATCAGGGCATCATTTGCATTTAGGCTGAAACTGGAAACAAGAGCTGTAGTTTCAGTGTAGTGAGCTCCTCCCTTCAGGTAGATATAAGGCAGTGTCCGCCAGTAATCTGACCAGAACTGAAGAAGCGGCTTGGATGAAGAGCAAAACGTCTTCACTTCTACAACTTTTTTGTCCAGTTGACAGATTTAACTTTGGCTTTTACTATGGATCAGACCTGGACAACTGAGGGATTACACAGACATCTTCTACCACTGAGCCACTGCTGACCCATTTTTAATTGTGTTTCTTATGTGACCCTGCGGTGTACTGGGAAAAATAATACGTTTTCGTTATTAGGGTAGTTATTGGTTAGTTATTGCTACACTACTACATTACTACATTACCCTTTTCAAAAGAAGAAGTATTGTGCAAGTACATATTTGTCACCATCCATCTTTCCTGTGCACAGTGAAAATAAAGCAAACTGTTTATACAACTCTTTAAATGTGTTTAGCTTATCTATGTAAACCAGAAGCAAGTAGTTGAGATTGTTTATATTTATACTTATTAAAGAAGTTTGTTTTATGGACGGTTACCTTTCATACCAAAAGTAAATTCCACATGCAATCCATAATCTCAGTAAGCATAAGAGGATAAAGGGACAATGATATTTAATTTAAATGAGTTGTTTTAAATGTAAGTTATTATTGAAAGAAGTAAACAAAGTACAGTACTAGACCCTCAGGTAGCACATTGCAGACAGTTGCGTTCGATTTCTCATATATTTCTGGTTTGGTGTCCACCCCCGGAATAGCACAAACAAGTAAAGTTGCTGAGTCTATCTGTCCTCTCTCCTCCTTTTGTAACTTTTAGAAAAAAAAGGTACCTGCATGTGGCTCCTGTCCAGCACCTGTTCAGTGCAGTGTGGTGCAGAGCTCTGGCCTCCCCTCTTTCTAAATATAACATCTGGGCAGGACAGTGTAGCCAGCTGCAGGCACTGAAATAAGGGCGCTGAGGGTACGGGCCGCCTACCGAGCCAACAGGACTGCGGACTCTGGTAAGAAGACTGGTGGGGGACTGTGCATCTATATTAACAACTTCTGGTGCACTAACATCACAGTAGTGGATAAACTGTGTAGTCCAGAGGCAGAACTCTAAAGGCAGAGCTGCTTAAGTGTCACCCATTTTATCCCCCAAGGGAATGTACTGCTGTTTACATCTGTGCTGCGTACAACATCTAGTGTCATGGTGTCACAACAATAACCCGGTCCTGAACATCAAGAAGACCAAGCAAATTATTCTGAACTTCCACAAAAATGGACTAAACAACCACAGACCTCTCTCTATTGGTACCGACGGGGTAGAGAGGGTGACTAAGTAAATTCTTGGGGGTGACCGTGACTGAGGATCTGTCCTGGGGCATTGACACTGCCTCGGCTGTGGGGAAGGCCCATCAACACCTCTACTAACTGAGGAGCACCAACATCACCAGACCACTGATCGTGAACTTCTACAGCTGTGCCATCAGTAGTGTTCTGACATATGGCTTATTAGTGTGGTTCTCCAGCTGCACTAAGGCAAATCATTGGGACGACTCCCAGAGATCAGTACGATCTACACCCCCCCCATAATGACAGAGACTCCACATATCTGACTGTACATCTCTGCGATGCACTTTACTGTTGATGGCCTTTATGCTGCTGCTAAGACTGTTACTGGTTATTACACATGTGCTGCCCTGAATGTCTTTATTGTGCTAATGTTTACACTGGGGCTATTTATGGGGTTACTGTATGGGGTCTTGCACCTTTGGTATTGTGTTGATGCTCTAAACATAATTTTGTTGTTTTCTATGACAATGACAATAAACTCTTGAATCTTGAAATGCTTGGTTGTGTGTTCTGTTGGAGCATGGGGGAATAGCGCTTGTTGACTCTCATTTTCCCTGCCTGCTTCAGTTTGTCATGGTTGTGTACAAAATGCTGGGAATATATATTTAGCCATGATTCATGTGCAGCAGATTGTGCAGGACTCGGTATGCTTTTGGAGCCAAAGACACACCATATTTGTTTCAGCTCTTGTTCACAGTACCAATAAATGTCCAGGTAGCGGCTGATTTGTACCTTTACCGCATTAAGTACAAAATGATAACAACCCAAGTAACCCAACCCCTCTAATACTAACCCTTACTACCATTTAATTATATAACAAGTACTGTACAAAACTGTGAGCAATGATGCTTCTCATTTAAATCACACACATGTAGTTAAATGTGAGAAAATGTGGTTTTGCTTTTTATGGTAATTTAATCCTGAGAAAAGAAAAAAAAAATGCAACCACGTTCTTTCTTTCATGTATTCATTTTAACCAGTTTTACCTGTATTTAAGTATTTAGGGTCACATGAAGAGGAAGCTTATTGCTATTCCATTCAGTTGTAAAACACAAGTCCAGATGTTTTTATTGAATAAACCTTTTCAGAGCTTTATCTTAAAAATCCAGTGTCCACCCATATACCAAAGCTGCCACCCTCGTATAGTTGGCCTGCCTTGTTGGACACCTCAATTGTTTGAAGCGCAGACAGGTAAAGCTGTTGATTTGTTGTTGAAGTGACTTTTTTATATTTACTTCCTGCTGTCTAAACCCTAGTGCCCTCATTGTCACACATTCTTCTTTAAGTCAGCCAGAGAGCCATGACTTCTTGTGACTCTGGATGTCCCAGATTGGTCAGAGCTGGCTGGTTTGCTTCGCGGACAGCAGCTTCTTTCAGTGACAGTTGTTACACTCATTATTTTGGATCCCACAGTCATTTTCCAATATTTCAAATGCATTATACCTAACTTTATAAATCTATATTCTTAATACTTGCTCAATTAACATATACAACAATTATTATGATTTCGTTTTTTATTATGGTTTCATTCCAGGTATTCGAAAATAAGAGCTGTTTCTTTGAGAAGGTGCCACAGGTGAAGTAATAACACAGATTATCTCTTCATCTTGGTACTTAGTGGGTGGGATATTAAGCTGCAAGTGAACATTTTGTCCTCAAATTGTGTGTGCTACATTATTGGGTCAGAAAATGTTCAAAAATTCTGCTCTTGTTGAGATTTCCTGGAAGTCAGAAGTGGTCCAGAGAGGGAACAATGGTGAACAGGTGAAATGGCCAAAGTGAAAGGTGCCAGATTATACACTGCCTGTGACGGATTGGTGTATTCAATAAATTGTTAATTGCTATGGCAACAGTCCAAATTTTTGAGCATTCTGAAACCCCCAGCTATTGAAAGGGTTGCCTTACATTGAAGTCAACAGATGTTCTCAGCCTCCAGCAGCGGGAGATGAAGCCATATCCTTTGTGTGAAGATGGCCAGTGCCGCTGTGTGTCTGGACTGTGAATACAATGGTCACTATCCACTGTGAGGTTTAATTTAGCCCCATCACTGCCTCTCCATGAGCCAGCTCCCTGCAGCTGCTAAAGCGTTTCTCCTACTCTCTGTCTTCTGCCCTCTTTACATTATTTAGTGGAACAATCAAATTATAAACAATGCAATATAATGCATTCTTATTTACACAAAAAAAATTAAAGGATATTTGTGTATTTGATTTTAAAATGAAGCTTAGGACCAGTGATTTGGCAGAGCACACAATTCTATTATATGTTCACAGCCTAAATAATGTCTCTGGCACAGTACAGTATATTCTATTTGCAAATCCAATCAACACCTCCACTTTTTATTACTGAGGCCAGGTTACTTGTCCTCTGTTGGGAAAAATGCAATTAAAAACAAAGGCATAGTAGATTATATTTCATAACATGGATTCACACTTATACGTATGACGTATCAGGCACATTCCCAAGCTCCAGTTTGAATTCTCCCACTGAAAGCAATCATCTTTCCAACGTTTTCATTTAGATGCTGAATAATTGATTTGGCACATGCACAGTTTATGCAACAATGCTTTTGCTCAATGTGGCCCTTGTCCGGGGTTTGTGCTCGCTCTACAGGTTATTTGTGAATTAGCCCTGCTGTGACATGTTGACAAGATACATGAAGTGTTCTGGGGATGTATTTATGCTTAAAAATGCCACAAAACCATTGTTCAGATACATTTTAAATTCAACTGTCCACTTTCACATAGGCCTTGGTTATCTTGGACCATTTGAAAGCAAGTATTCTTGGGCTCATTGTCAAGGTTAGTAAAAGAAGTAATTAGTAAAAAGTTAAACACACTAAACTTTGCTGTGTAGTACCACAAATCACCACTAGAAGAATTGTGTCATATGATCGCCACATGGTTAGGTTGGACATGCTATGCTCTTATTGTTAATGCTGCGGTCATGTGATTTGGTATTGGTTACATTTCATTCATGATTTAAAAAAGCAAGTGTAAAACATGACTGCAGTGTGAAATGCCCCAATAACATTGAAGTACTTGTACACATTTCCCCAGCAGTTATCATCTTTGTGTCTGTTGTTTGTGTCTGTCCTGGATAAATGGACAGGTTTGCACATGAACAAGGGTCGAAGTAACTCTGCTTATACTCTGTGAGGGCCTGTCATTTAAATATTCAGAGAAGAAACCAAAAAGGAAACAGTAATTCAGTAATTATTCTCTAATCGTAAGATCAACTATAAATGTGATGTTTAAACCCTATATAATTCATAACAGACCTAACCCCATACTTCTGAGTGCTCTGAGTATTATATTTACTGAGCCAATATTTACACCTGAAGCAGTTCCCATAGCTTTCCCCTCCCTCTCACAGTGTGCCAGCAGTCCAAAGCTCCACAAATAGCGTTAGCGGTGTATGACTCACCATTGGAGCCTGATCAGAAAGGCACAAATAACAGGGCTCATTACTCATTTGCAACACCTACCATCCAGCAGCGTTTAGCCGAGGTGTTGAGGTTTCCAAGTTAGCACAAAAAGGACCCAAAACAAGCCCCTGTCTGGAAGTACATCTGTGGTTAAATATAGAGCCCCATAGATAAAAAGGAACACTGCAAACTGTCCTAAAAATGCATGTTGTGCATCTTGAGAGTTTTCCAAAACTAGGTCTTGTTCTTCTTCCTGGGTCTTAGTTAAAGGTCTAATGCCTTGCTATGTTATCACCATCTCCCAAGAGCATTCTGGCTTTTTCTTTCATCTCACCATCTCGGGCTTGCGTCTTTTATCTCATCACTGTAGTATTCACTCCACTCGCTCATCTCCATGTCCCAGCCCCCCATCTTCTCCTCCCTTTTCTTCCAACTCATTGACTGCTTTACAAGATCACTACATGCTTTCAGTTTATTCATTTAATATTTTTCCAACATTTTGTTTACCCAGCCCCAGGTATCACAATTCAATGTGTCTGTTCCATACCCACATAGACAGGGTTGTGCCAGGAAGGGCATCCATTGTAAAATCTGTAATATGTCATTTCTAAATCCCACACCAGTCCACGGTGTTATTGACAGAGCCTATACCACCACTATTGTTATTTATCGCAAATCAATATGTAAATCCTTGTATATTTAGTGAGCCAAAAGTCTGTTTTAAACATTCAAAGATATATTTTTGTTTTTATTTGTTATCTCTCTCTCTGACCAAACATTTCCAAACATAAATAAAAGAAGAGTACAACTGACATAAAAAAGTCTTGAAACTAGAGCTGCAAATTGAATCTCAATTTTATTGCCAAGTTTTGCTATTGCATTTAAAGTCACAATTTATGTTTTAAAAGTATTTTTCTGTTCAGAGAGCACATTGTAAACAACCGGTGCATTAGCATTTTAGAGAAAACAAGAATCTCATGCATTTCACAACATGTTTGTTTTCTATAAAAAGACATATTTTGTTCTTTGTAGAGCACATTCTGTTATCTAAATAACTGAAGCCTTTGCAATTTGATAGCCAACTCGAATTGCAGTTTAAATTAGTTTGCGATTATATGTTGTGCATTCCTTGAAACTAATGAACAAAAACAGTAATATCCCTTTAAATACCTGCCTTTTCACTTGAACCACTTCTCCAACAGCATTCCCAATCACCCAACCAGCACGTTGCACTCCCCCCTCCCCTCTCTATCCTCTCTCTTTCCTCTCTCTCCTCTCTCTCTCCTCTCCATTCCCGTCAATAGCTTCCCAACTGTATCCATCTTCAGAACAGTGATGGAGGTCAGCTCTGTGTCTCGGGCAAGGTGAACTACTTTAAGCCCGTGTCATTGCTCTGTGCGGCGGCTCGGATAAGCAAATGCGAGCGGAGAGAGAGCGAGAGTAGGAGAGATAGTGAAAGGAGCAGTATGTGAGGCAGTGTGCGCGCCATCGGGAGACAGAGGAGAGAAAGACGTCCGGTGCAAAGTGTCTCAGAGCGCTGACATTCGCTGGCTGCTTGGCTGGCTCACTCACTGCTGACGAATGAGCTGTCTACCCACGGGGCTGCGGGGATACGGCAGCTTGTGACGGCAGGCTGCGCGGGGGACAGAGGAACATGAATGTGATGCGTACCTTGCCTCGCTTGCTTTCAGATACCGGCCAGAAGAAGACCCCCGAGAAGAAAGATGGGAGGCGCATGTCGTTCCAGAGACCCAAAGGCACCATTGAGTATTCTGTGAGTACAACATTTCCTCCATTAACTCTCTGTGTATAGTCTCATCATATGTTTTGCAATGTCTTTCTGCTTCACTGCTGCCATTACTGTTACTGCTGCTGCTGGTGTCTGTTTGGTAGCTCTCATCCCTAGCCATATGTAGCGCCTGTGTTTACGTGTTGAGAGGCAAACCGTGTGAGTCCATGCGTTGCGCTCATTAGTGATGGGGAATTTTCTGGCTTTCTCCTACACGTGTATCTATCTGTTGGTGGCTGTTTACAAAAGCAGTACTCTGTGTGCATACTGATTGCAAGCAGCTAAGGAGGCTGTCCAGGGATATAGAGATCCATTTTGCATGTTGATGTATGGAAAGAGATGACAGCCCAAACAGGACCATGGCAGGAGACGGACGAAAAGAAGAGAACTGGCCATATGCACAATTGTTTTTCTATTGGTCTACCTTTGTGCCACACATTGGTAAAGCATTCCAACACACAGCGAGCTGTACTCACGAATGACCTTCCAAGTGCGTTGTCATTTCTATTGATTTAGCTGTTGTGTAGGAGAAAGGGGGAGAGGGGGGTGAGAGGGGACCAGCAGGGAGAAAGAGAGAGAGAGCAGGCGGGTGAGAGCTTGCTTGTTCCCTGGCGTGAACTGAAAATGGAGCTTGTGTCTCTTGCTTTGCTTTGGTCCATGTGTTCTTCAAATGACCCTCAAATTCCAGGACTGTTTTCTCCTTGCTTCCCTCTGCATGGCAACAGTGAGGAGTGTTGTCTGCTGTGCAAAAAAGATAAATAGCATCGCTCAGCGTAAGCCCAAATATCTCCTCTCTCTGTTTATTTTGATGGGTCGCTTGGTCCGCCCTCATGCCATCCCCTCTCTCAGGGTTTTGTTGGTTATTTAAAGTGATCGGCTCCCTTCCCCCATCGCTCCAACACCTTAGCAGACCGGGACCACCTCCAGCGCGTCAGTCATTCTGTACGTGTTGATTGACAAGTCTCTTGTTTACTTGCAGAGGGCTCAAATCACCAAAACACCATGCCCTTTGGGAGCAGGGAGCACAGACAGAAAAGCTCAACATAACAGGGATTCTTTATAAATACTCACGCAGCACACTGGGCTATTAGCAGCCTTCAGTCTCCTTGTGTAGCCGCCTTATTAGATTGCTGATAGCATGATGGATGGAGCGACCACTGACAATTATTGTCCCATAGTCTAATATGCAGAAAGGAACTCTCTTGAGCTGTTAAAAGCAGTGTGACCAAGCTATTAAAATAATTATTTTAAGATGGAAACTAGATTTGTCAGTGAAATAAGAGGACTTAATATAATGTTTTCTAGGTTTTTAAATTCACAGGTATACTCTAAATGGCTGCTGTATAAAGATTGGCGCAGTTAAGTCAAAGATCCTCTGCCACTTTATTAGACCCTTTTATTCTAATCAAACAAATCACTAATACAAAAGTTGGGGTTTGAGAATGTGACAAAATTAATGTAACAAATGTTTTTAGCAGTAACATTGGGTAGTTCAGCTCTAAGCATATCTTGCTGCCTAACCTGCACTCACAGTCGCGTGGCCAACAGGGTCCCTGCGATGGAGAAGCAGCTCTATCTTAAACTCATCTCCTGTGCCGGGGACGAGCAACCGGAGCCGTTTCCTTATTTCTCTTTCCAGCTGATAAGTTTATAGTCTATTGCTCAGCGCCCACAGGAAAAACGAGGACTTCCTCTTCTGCGGCCTTATCAATACTATCTCCCTCCCCTCGCCACCTACCACACAGGCTTCTTCCTTCCTCCAAGCTGATGATTTTTTTTTTTTCATATTGAAAAATAACCTGAGCAGCTGCAAGCCCCATCTGCCTAGACACTGATAACACCGGGTCTATTCAGCAATGTCCAGCAATAGGTTTGACCTGTGTCCAATTAAAAAGTGTTTGAAGGCCATCACCACAACAGGAGATGGATTAGGGGCCAGGCAGGCACAAAGAGTAGTGCAAAGGTGAGCAGAGTGAGCTCTTATTGGACAGACGGTCAAATAAACCAGAGCTAGAACAGTTTAATGATAGGTAACAGACTGTTGTCCAGTAACAGATTTGGCTCATTGACAACCATCACATTCACGGTTTCAATTTACAGTCTGGCCTGATTTTTGTTTATCATAAACAATTTATATGTTTTGTCCTAAACCACTCCAAACATTAGGTTGAATTGTATATTGAAACCTGCCATGCCTTTATAAATTACACTTTGCAGACTAATTATTATTCACTGGGTGTTTCAAATTATATTTACATATTCCATGCATACCATACACATTCTATGCATACCATAAGCCAGACATTGCCATCATATATGTGATGTTTTTTCTCTCTTCTGAGTTTATCGGCCTATGTAATCTAAGTTTCCAAATTCAATTCTGCAATCATCTGCTATGTTAAAACTATTACATTATTATTGTAATAGTTGTTATTGTTATTTGCTATTGTTATTTGTTATGGAGGGGCCAAATTACAGTCAGTCTAGACAGGAGATTACTTTAAGTGTAAATTGGGCTTAGGTTGTGATCCTTTTGTCTTGATCACTTAAGTCCCTACTGTATAAATAGACATACCATGAAGACTGATTTTGATTTGATTTTGACCTTTTCGTCTTTATTGACAGTCAACAAAGTATAAGTATGAGTACTATTAATACTATTGCATTTCGACTCTGTCCTTTCTGCCAGTAGATTAAAACACTATCTATTGGCATTTTCCTTGAATCTCCCATCCCACTGTATTTTGTTTGTTTATATTCATTATGTCAGTAAAAAAAAAAGTGAAAACATGTCAATACCATCTCACCCCTTTGATTGCATTCATTCTCCCACATGCTCTTCATTCAAGTGCTCTCAGTGGCACTGGCATGGCAAAGCTCTCATTACATTTTGTTCAGTGACACAAGTGCTGTCTGAAGAGAGCAGGATGGGGTCTGGATCCATGTGTATAGGCTGTAGACCGAGGGACAGAGAGACAGACTTGGCATTCATCAACAAATTCTGTGCAGTTTCTTTTGAGCATGAGATTTATAATATAGTGAATGTAAAACATTAAACAAGAACTACCACATCAGTAATTACATTATATAACCTTGCATCTACAAATAAGGAGTAAAAAGAGTAGGAAGGCTTTCTCTAACAAAACTAAACCAGGAAGATATGATATGCTTTTTCAAACTGTATTATACCATACGTAGATCATTATTTTATACTTTGTTCATTGTAAACCACAATATTGATCTAAAATGACTTAATAATAGAAATAGGTCCATTGACTTTCAGTTCTACGCTGCATAACTCAAAGGTCCCACCTCATAGTGGCATTTCCCTGGCATGTCTTTATTGCTAAAAAAGTGACATTTCTTGACCTTACATCTATGACCTGGAGTCTGATTTTTTTGAGTAATTGCAAAGTGCATAGCAGTGGGTGGAGATGGGGGTAGGTGAAAACTGAAATTTTCTGAGCACTTAAGCCTCAAGTGCAGGGTAATGGATTACTCAAACATGCAAGAATCAATCAAACAACTAAGCTAATTATGAGGGAACACCGTTATAACATTGTTAAAAAAATACTTTTTTAAAAACAATTCAAGCAGTTTAAGTTCATGCTCAGATTGGATTCATTTACACGTGGACAAGGTGTAGCAACAGCTCCAGCTCCACCAAGACTGTCAGTGCTGTAGAAATGGTGGACATTAGATGAGTCATACTCTGTGCCAGGTGTGTGTATGGAGATGCACACACAAACAAGGGCTTGTTCTTAACTCTGCTCCCTCCTGACAATCACTCACTCTGATTGCATTATTCAGCACTGAGGAGGAGAGGGGATCCCACTGTTTGGGCTCTTTCACAGCTGCTCATTCCATACAAGGAGCACAAGAAGCAATAAGAGGCTGGAGAAAGAATGGTGATGGGGTGAAAAGTGCAGAGGGAAGGTACATGTAAACAGGCAGATGATTTTACAGCAATGTTCAAAATAGGACAGTGACTAGTAAACCCAGTAACTCAACTATACAAAAATGCCTTCAGGAAAACAAATCTGCATTTTGGTATAGTTCTGGTTCAGAGGTCCATTAGTCTTGCTTTGGAGATAACTGTATCCAGCAAAAATCACTGTTAGTTGTGGTAGTCATAGATCTCTTCAAAGGCAGTGGCTGAAAAT
>KN468920.1:50836-84556 GCA_000787095.1 Periophthalmodon schlosseri | reverse complement strand
ATATTCCATCTCATAATGGTATAGAATATACCAAAACAAATTACTTTTGTCAATATATGTATTTATTAAAGCACTCACACTGTATCAAAATGGTCCTTATCCTTGTGTCTTGATCACAGAAGGTGCTTACTCTTTTTAGTAATTATGGTGCTTTCAGACGCACAACTCATTTTATGTTTGCACATTTGTTAACAAGCAAAGTGACATCTCCATCACAGCAGCCCCTGGGTTTGGGTTTCAGCTGTCAGGGTGAGTATCTCTTTTTCTGTATGTCTGTGTTTGTGTTTCAGAGCAATAATACTATCAACACTATCAAGGCCAGACAGAGACAACATGCTCTACTAACTGCATAATTCAGGGTTGACGTGTATCTTATTGGGATGAATTACCGGTATTTGAAATTATGAAACATTATGTTGTTCTCTTGTAAACAAATCCAGTATGAAAGTGGTGAGAGATCAGTGGGAATTGCAGGAGTTTGCAGGTGAAGGGTTGCTATAGTTTGTGCAAATAAATTATCAAAGCATTAATGAGGCTAAAAACAATAGTCGTTAGAGTCAATGTTGGTTGTTCAATTTTGTCATAGTTTATGCTCTCTTTTAGGTCTGGTTTAGTCAAAATTCAGCTGACTATGGCTATGTCCTACAATGTTCTAGATGTGCCAAGTTTGTTTCTGAACGCCCTATACTGTGACTTCCCCTTCAGTCACATAAAGCAAAGCTAATTTTAGGTCATCGTTTATCAGAACGGTCATCGCTCGCTGCTTAAAATGCACATGCCATTGGGCTAGTAACCACAATGTCTCCATGGAAACTGTCACACTAAAGCTGCGTTTCATTGTTCATTTAAAACACAAAGTGAAGGCTCTTAGATATGGCCTTATGGCTGATTAAACTGTATACTGAGAATGTTTCTGGTTTGATTAGGCAAGACAATTCATTGGGTTGATTGTGTTTCTTGAGTTTATTTTATTTATTCTTTACATGCTAATCTATGTCTTACAGAATTATGTGAAATTAGGACTGTTGCATTAGCGATTAACAATTTAAAACATAATATTATATATTCTGAATGGGGAGAAAATTGTTGCACTTTGGAAGCTGATAACCACGAATAGGCTATTTGTAAGCAGGTATTGAAATTGGAGTGCATTTGTGAATAATCTTTTCACCTAATTGTCATACTGTTCTAAAGAAACAGGTGATTGAGGTGAAATTGTAACTTGGGTGGGTGAAGTGTTTTGCTCATGGACACGAAAACAGCCTGCACTGTTTTGGAGCAGGCCTCAAACACCAACCTTCCAACTGTTCAGTCTGGGTCAATAATAATTTTCTTGTGGGTGGACACTCATTTCTTTACAATACAGCAACTGCTCATTGTGTTTATTGGAACATAGTGCCATCTAAACGTAGTTCTATCATAAGCCATTGAGATTACAAAATGTTGACCTTTACTGTCGAGCTCATAAATTTGCTCTCAAGTTCCAGTCCTTATGTTGAACCAAGATGTGACCAGATTATTTAATGAAGCCATGACTGGAGTGTCTGCATGTCTGTCCTTACATCACTAAGTCTTTAATTATGACTTCTAAGCTTCTGACAATTAAAAGTAAGTAAGTTAAAACAAGTCAAATATTTTCTGCTATGGTGTGAAAAATGTCCCGTTATTTGCATTTCCCTGTCTTACAAGGTTACCTGTAGATACATGTCAGTCACTTCCAAGATAGCCGCCCTCAGCTCGCTCTCACCTTAATTATTCATCCCCAGTTGTGGATGAATAATGCGTTCTATTGATCCTCGCGATAAGCAGATATAGGCGCAACTGTCATTAGTGGCTATGATCCTGATCGTGATAAGGCTTTCTCCTTGTTTTCCTGTCGATGTGTCAATAACCCGTCTGCACCAGTGGATCACTTTTGCATTGTCCTATCCTCTGTCTCTCTAATTGAGTTGGAGAAGCCTTGTTTAACTGTACGATCAATAGCTACATCTCCAGGATTTGGCAAAGTACAATGTGCCAGTATTGTTTCAAGGCCCAAGTGAATTGCCCAAATTAAATGATAAAGACTTTATTTAATTGTATTATTATTGCTTTGCCACAATGTCTGTTCATTCTTTCACATACTCACAATGTTATGATGCATTTTCAGTTAGTGAAATTTGGAAATCTAAGAGGGGTTTATGTACATTTCGCAGTAGTACACAGTTTTTGTAGTAGTGAAAGTTTAAACCATTAGGGATATCATATTTTTTAGTAATAGTAGTACTTTACTCTGATGCACACTTCACCTTTTGTCTAGGCTTGGGGTCTGCACAAACAGTACAGTGGCTTATTCTCCTATTTAGCTTGTCTAATGTTTAATGCTATGTTTATATTATATTATTATAGTATATTTTTGTAGCAACATTTGAGTGTTTTTTTGTCAGCCCAAGTCACTATTTATAACCCAAATGCCATGGTTTCCTGTGGTGATGACCATATGCTCTTATCAAAGTAACACATAGATCACCTAATGATATGTGCTCCACTAAAAGGTGCTTTCAGCCTGTCTGCAGACCTGGAGCTGGCCCATGCTCTGCCTTTGTGCCGGGCAACAGAGGAGCTATAAAGCTAAAAATAAATAGTTCATGGATGAGGCGGCCGCAAATAGCACCGAGGGAGAATCAATGCCGTGCCCTGGAGCTGCATGGAAGCAATGGCCCGGGCCAATGAGCGACCCCACACACTGTTCCTTATGGGACACAAGCAAAACACTTACAGTGAATTGTAATATGTAATGTCTATATGATAAAGTTCAGGGGTAAGTAATATCTCAAGAAGTCATACCACCCTGAGAATGTCTGAGAAAGCCAAGCCGGGTTGGGCCTTGTTAGTACTTTGATTGGAGCCTACTGTGAATACCAGGTGTTGCATTGGCACAGCAGTGCTTCTAGTGCATACTGTCGTTGGGTCCGTAGGCAAGACACTTCACCTACCTTGTCTATGCAGGAATGTTGTATGAGTGATTATGGTGGCCTGATGGTGCAGATTGGCACATTTGTTGTTTGTTCAGATCTCTTTAGCCCTTGTTTATGCTTGGACTAGTCCTGGTTTATTGGTGTTGTAAAACTACTTTGTTGTTAGTTAGTTGTTGGTGGACAGTGTAACATGACCAGGACTTCAGATGAGTTTTGAGTCGTCCTTCTTCCATATGAGACCACATGTCGCGTAGTCATGGTGACCTTCCTGAGATAGGATGATGGATCATGTCAGTGTGTGATGCTGTCAGCAGATGTGTCCTTGGGCAGCTGCTAATGCCGTGGTTATAATAGAAATATTCAGATGTTTGTCAAGAACAAGATGGTAAGGTCTGTGTGCTGTTAAGGTAAATTAGGAGGGAAGATATTGCATTGATGTCAAGTAAAAGGACCCATGTAAAGTATATAAATAAATTCCAGAATAAAATATTTCCCCATCTGTTATATTTTAGTAATACATAAATATTTACATTATATTTCACATCTCTAACTGTGAACACGTTCAGGTCAGGTAAATGTACCAGTTAGTGAGACTGGCTTGTTCGTAACCACATTTCCCTGTGGTTGATAAAGGGCATGGTAATGTACTGTCCTTATGAGGGATGTCCTCTAATGTAATTTCATATTAGAGAAAAGATCAAATTATCATTTTGTTGTAGCAGGCAATTGAATTATCCCAACAAACAGCTTTGAATATATATCTAGAACTATCTTGACCTCGAGTCTGGACATGAAAATTTGATTAGATTTTACTGCTTTTCTGGTGGCATTTATTTAAAGGTTTTCCTTCTATTTCCTAAAGCCAGACAACACAGAAATTATGGATCAGATATTCGTCTACAAGTGCATTCAATAAGAAATCATTTCTTTAAATTTGTTTACTGTCCTGCTAGGTGCCATTTTCAGGTCTCTTTTATTTTATTTTGTTTATGCCCCAATCTTTCATGTTTTTCACTCCAAAACCCACGGAAGTTTAGATGCAATAGGTATTATTAGTTACAATTATCCAGCTTTTGGGGCCAAATGTAAAGTCTGTAATTTAGCACTGCATATAGTTGCACAGAGAAAAGTTCAAATTAAATTGTGTCCAGGCAACATACCTCAAAATGAACCTATAATATGCAGAGGTCATATACAATCTAAAGTTAGACATAAACGTTGAGAGTAGGGCTGGGAATCACAGGGTCCCTCACGATTTGACACGATACACAATACATGACTCACGATACAATATTATCACTATCTGGCAATAGCTGCAGTAATTAATATATTGCACCACTATTTGTAAGATAAAAATACATTTTAACAACAGTATTTCTTTGTTAAACCACTATTGTACCATCTTATGAAATACATCCATTTTAAACTATACATTTAAAATGCATATTGTTGCTCAAATCAAGTGCTGCAAATATCTTGTAATGGCTTAATTTAGGTTTTAGAAAGATGATTTAATGGCCAATGGCATTTTTGGGTGAATCTGGACTACTTGATTTGACTTGTTTCTATATAATCTTCAATTTCATCAGTTACTAGTTAAATCATAACATTATTGCTGCATCTCTTTGCCTAGTTCAGCACATTTTACATCTATTTCCTGGAGCCATGGTTGCTAGTAGTGACACTGACTTGTTTTAAAGACATATTTCAGTGGCACAGAACATCATACTCACCATGCACCCCCCCAGTGTAATATGTTTCTCTCTCTCCCTGTGTGTGTGTGTGTGTGTGTGTGGTTTCCTTTGGCTCCACTGTGACACAAGTTTTCTGTCTCTTCTGTTTGGGTTTTATTAGTCAACTTGTGCCTGACTCTGCTTGTCTGCTTGTCTAATGTGTACTGCGTGAATTTTTTTCTGGAAATGTTGTATTCTGAGAAGAAGTTGTCAAAGCATTTGATCCAATGTGTGATTTCACTGGGGCAGACAGATATAGAGGTGGCTGCATTTCTACGCCAACAGCCTCTCTCACCACCAAAAATGTACCTTTATCGAACAAATTTATTCAAATTTCAATGCCACACCCAAAGATATGGGGGAAGTGTCTTGCTACAACACCACATTGCTTAAATTCAGATTAGTCATTGAATGTTTCAAATAGCCAAATGTATTTGATTTTGCATTACATCTGTTTGGGCAGCTAAATGGTATTGACATTAAGGTTAAGTTACACTTGACCCATCCTTCAATGCAATGGGACAACCTGTCAGGAGCACTGGATGACAGTGCAGCCTCCAGGGACCCATCTCCAGTTATTGGGCAAAGCTTGGTCCAGGCTGCTTTAGCTAAAGGATTTTGTTTATGATACATTTTTCCAAGTGAATGCAAGACAACCAACCTGAACTGTGCAGACTATAATTCTAATTGCCGCTGGCTTACTCAACCATGCTGTTAGCTTACCAAGTATTTTACTGGACTGCTTCAACTTGAATAGGCATGAATAGGCTCAAAAGTGCACTCTCATATCTAACATGCAGAGAGATGTCCCAGGACAGCTGCACTAAAACACACAGCACCATTATCCTGTCCTAATTACACCAGCTCTGAGTCAACCTCTCTCCTCCTCTGGGGTCCTCTTCTGTGAGCTCCCACTTTCATTTCTACAGCATATTTCTCACAAGTGCTTCCTTCCTGTCACGGTTGTCGTCCTTATTTGGGTGCAGGAAACTCCCTCTGGGCTTGTTAGATGCTTAACTAGTTCAGACGTGTGGAGCAGATCTGTGTTGTATGGATGTTAACTGGTAAAGACAGGCAAAAGCACCTGTGCCACACTCAGGGGGCAGCTGCTGAGTTCAAGTAGCAGGTTCTTGACCTACTGAAATACACTACTGATATTTGCTACTGTAAATTGAAATAATTTCTCTCTCTCTCACATACACACATACACACATATATACACACATACACATATATATACACATACACATATATATATATATATACGATATATATATACCCATATACATATATATGATGTAAAGGTCATGGCATTTTATAACTGCGTTGCGTTTATCCAGGGGTTTTGTATCTTGATCTGTTTCCTCATTACCTACAGTTAATTAACATGTATTTTTATTATTCTCTCAAAGCTCTGTTCATTTGCTGAATTGTTCCCCTGGGGTTTGTTAAGTCTTCAGCATTGCGTTTTGATGGATCCCAAATGACTTTCTTGGAAAAGTAGTGAGATTGGTTTTTTGGGGGGTTTTTTGTATGAGCAAATTAAATAATTGGTTGTGTTTTACTTTATGATAAAATGAATACTCCCCCACAACTCTGTTGTGTTTTACAGATGATGAAGTAACTTGATGTTGAACTAACGTACGTGTCACTTCGCATTTTTGCCAACCAAATTGTGTCCCATGGGAGTCCGTTCTCCTAACACAGCTGACTGGGCTTATTTGCATACTTTCCCAAAATGAAATACTATCACAATCAAGTACAAATTGCAGTGCCTCTCAGTGAATAGGTTGTGGGCTGAATCCTTGAGGTGCTAATGACAATCTGAGTGAAGGCTGCATGTCCTTCTTGTGTAACTGTAGGTTCTGTTATAGCCAATGAGAATAATTTTGTGATTTGCTCTAGCTAACATAATGCGAGTTTGAATGCTTGTCCATGAAGCTATTGTTAGTAGTGTCTCTATCTCTATCCTCCCAAATTGATAAATTCAAGCTTTTCTTTTTATTTTTCATAATTTTATATTGCCTCCTTGGTTTCTGTAGCAGCCATGTTATGTGTGCATGTGTCTTCTCTCTAGTCTGTAGCCCATCTAACGCTCATAGTTGCTTGTTAGACTCCACGCAGAGTCCTGAATAAGAAAACATGCCATTCTTTCTGGCTAAATCTCATTCTCTCAGTAGCTTTACCTTTGTTTTTCTTTTCTACGTGAAAATTGAATTTTGGTGTTTATAGCAGTTGTGTGATGTTTGTGTCCTCTTATTTTGTGGCCCAGGTGGAATCGCGGGACACGTTGAACAGCATTGCACTCAAGTTTGACACCACGCCCAACGAGCTGGTTCAGCTCAACAAGCTTTTCTCCAGAGCAGTGGTGCCTGGCCAGGTGTGTGCAACCATGCTACCAACATTACATAAACACATAACTCATACTACTAAATAAGTGCATAAAAGGGACTCATAAACTGCAGCTGCATCTCAGTCTCAGCAAAACTTTTACTTTATGTTGTCAATATGTTTTATCTGCTATTCAATGAGCTAAATGTCAAATACATCATATAAAATTGTTTGACATGTATGCATACAGGTCAACAGGCAAAGTTGACAGTTCTGTGGAAGAAAGAAATATCGATGTTGCACAGAAAGAAATAATTAGGGCTTTTGGGAAGTGATTTTTATTAATTTGAAATATTATCAAATGAAATTCTTATGAAATTGCCATTTTGGCATTGAATTGCTCTTGGAGATGAGCCACATTTGCCAGTCCTATTGGCAGTCTCTCTCGCTGTGCAAACAATACTGAAAATCCAATTGAGAAGCTACAGCTACACCCTTGAAGATTTTTCTATCTAGCATTAAACCAGGTCAAATCTGTATAAGGTTATTAATGGTACAAAATCATTAGTTTCCATCTTAACCACATCAGTGGTTTTAATGCAGTTGACCTGTATTTCTCGTCCATGCGGTAGATATTGTGCAGGTCTAATTAAGGCTATTATTAATGTCCCTATAGATTGTCCAAGCCTTTGTATTGCCTTATATCAGCATGGCACGGCAGCACTGTACTTCATTTTTCATTCAGGTCTAACATGCAGAGGCAAATTGCTTGGAAATTAATACGAGATGATGTCAGTAGCCCCATTAAATGACATAGAGAGATGCACAACATGTTTTAAGGTATGCATAAAATAAATGAAAAAAAAAAAAGATTTTCTCTTATTTAAAAAACAAATAAAACTGGATTTCAATAGTCTGAACATGAGACTTTAAATTGCCTTTAATTGCACAGCCCTAGCTTGCACATTATTACTCACATTTTATTATTAAAAATCATCCTTGTTGCACTTAAATATTACAGGAAGTTATGTAAAACTACATTTCACACCATTATCATCACTCTCCCTCTCTGTTTGCCCTGTGTATGTTATGATTGTGCCAAAGTGCTTTTATGTTATTTACCTTGAATAAACTGGGTGTGCATGTGTGTATGAGACAGAGATAGCCCTGTATCTCTATGTGTCTCTGTATGTGTGTGTGCGTGTGTGTGTTTGCCCATTGGCCTGTGTAAATACATGGTGCCTTGTGTTTGCAGGTCCTGTACGTTCCTGATCCCGAGTACGTCTCCAGTGTTGGAAGTTCCCCCTCCCTCAGCCCCATCAGCCCTTTGTCCCCCACCTCCCCTGAAGCTGATTTAGACAAAGTGACGGTATGTTGACCACACAAATGATACCACACACTTGCATAACGCGCATTGCAACATGAAGGTAAAAACTAAATGTCTGAGTGCATCATAACAGAAGTTAAAGAAGCACTATGTAACTTTTGGTTGGGACCAGCCATCTACTTGCATCCATGGAAATGTTATTGATAAGCTTGCAAAGTTCCACAGTATGGCTCAATTTTTTTCTGTCTTGTGTGTATTCAGTTACAGTTTCTATTGCTCAAGAAATACCTTGAAAAACATGCATACTTCCTGTGAAGGGGGCCACCTCTTCACAGATCTCTCTTGTAAATTGACCTGGTGGAGTTATGCTTGTGTATGTTTGCGTCTGTTAAGATATACAAGTTTAATGCCATACTGTGGAACATTCTAGATGCCTCCATGCAGGTCCTCCAGCAGAACCTTTAACCTTGTTTAGGCATGACATTATGACTACGTGTACACAACAGACACTTGCATTACATTACATTTTTATCAGAACCATTGTCTTCTGCAGGAATTTGGTTTTCCATTTTCCTGATTGCAAGAAGTCGGCAACTAATCATCATCATGGGAAGAGTTCATGTTCCAGCCTTGCATGAAAACCTAGACACTCAATTAAAGTAATAGCAGTGCAGTCATTGTCTCTGTCACAGCACATTCACAAAAGCTATAAGAAATACTGGCACTGAGCTATCTGCCATTTTTAACTTTTCTAATTGCCATCCTGAAGGTGCTAATTGAAAATAACACGCTGCACTTTAGAGGACAGAACATAAAACAGGCAGTGTATCACATGCATATGTTTTTCAAGGCCAAAGATTCTTACAGCTATTTGGTGCTGTAAAATACTTGTAGTTCATTTTTGTCAAAGCTTCATTGACCGTGTTATAAAGTCTATTACCCAGACTACAATAGCTACATCATAAACAAGTGTATGATGTTTAACTCTCCTTAAACTCTTTTAATGGTGTATTTACATTGGTATGGATTATGAAAAAGCTTATTCATAGACTGCCTTCATGGCAGTAAGAAATGTTGAATCAAGAAGATTGTTTTGGTAACCAGTAATGTCTGCTTTTGTCAAAAATACCCAGGTTCTTTCATGTCAAACAATAATATATGTAACACTCTCCATGACATTAAGCATTTTTTATTAATTTATCAGTTGTATTATTTTCAGTTATATTAACAAATTAATCTTGAAACCTCTTGTTATAAGTTATCCGTGTTTATACTATATGCAATCATTTTCCTTCTATTTTTCCTTATTGTTAAGTTAAACCCACCATAACGCTTCCTTGTCCCCACCAAGCAGCAGTCGTGTAATTTGAGCCATCTCCCTTAAGCTACAATGTCTGCAGCAGCATCAGAATGAGCCAATCATTAAACGCCACCCAAAGCGGCCAGTTTCCCCTTAAGAATTATCACTGTTTGCTGCTCTCCATGGCAACCAACATTTTTTTTTTTTGCACCACTTTGTAAGAAAATGGCTTCTGCTGTCTTTCATCGTCATCACTGTCACTTCAGTCCCCACATCCTCCCACCACAGCACTGCAAAGCACACACTCTCCCTCACTAATTTCTCCCTTGAAATAAAAGCATTTTTATTATTACTTATCTATTTGGGTCACGCCTCTGAGAGCAAGAAGGGGAGCATATTCTGCGGGTTGGGGGAAAATGGGTTGAGACTGCCATGGAAATTAAGCCTTTAAAAGTGATGCTGGGCCTGATATTTAAAGCGACTAATGAACAAGAGCCGGCTCCCAGACAGGCAGCCAGGCAGCAATTATTGTGTGCAGAAGAGGAAGTGTGCTTGGAGGACAAGAGGACAGCGAGCATTACCTCACCACAGTGTGTGTTTGTGGAGGCGTTGTGTGCCTGTGTGTCCATCTTTTTCCTTTTAGTACATGGTATTTTTCCAACTCGACCACCAACCACCAGGTGCCATTTGGATTTGCAAACAGCAGTGAGAACTTAAACAACTTCTGTTTTGTTTAGAGAAGCCCTGGCATCTTTTAATTATGAGTCTAATTGGCTTCTGGCTATGCCCATCACAACATGGATCCAAATGAATGTCTGTGGGAGGGTTTGTAAAAGCAATGTAGGCAAGAAATTAGTTGACAAAACAGTGAGAGGAAATACACTTATTTTCATCTTCAGCAGATTATTTCAAAGCCATTTGAAAATAGTTCAAATGTGCTCAGTTGTAGTGACCATCCTCCCATACAACATAAAATTGTGTATGAACTATCTAATAAATAGTGAATGAAGATGAGAGTGAACCCATAGTTGTCCAGCTATGCAAATTTATTTTGCATTTCATTTTACTGAAGATGCTTCAACACAATCGTATTCATTTACAACAACATTTAGAAAACTTGAGTGAATGAAATGTAGAAGTTTGCTGCACATAGAACCAGAGGAGTCAGTGCTCTTTACTCTGGGTCTGCCTGCTGGCCCTGCTGGTGTTGGCAGCACAAAGTAACACATCTTGCAGGCATAGATCACTGTTTGGCTGTCTGGGTGGTGTGCGTGTATTTGTGTGTGTCTGTGTGTGAAGGCATGGCCAACAGGCGGACTTCCCGGCTGTAGTCTGTGCATTTCTTGGCAGTCTCAAGCTCTTCGGTTATCTGTACCGGAACGTGTGTCCTCTTTGTCCTGTCCAGAGCCCTGACTCTTAATGCAGCTCACACAGTGTCCACATCACCTTCATCACCTCCACACTATTGGCATCTCGCCGGCCACCCACTCTGCTTGCTTCCTTCCTCTCCTCCGCTGGGTCACAGTCTAAAATTAGCCCTCTAGGATGTAGTTTAGCAGGTCTGGTACCACCCAGTATGTTTTAAAGACAATTACACTTACAGCTAATACACCCATTAGCATACAAACTATATTCTAGCAGGCTTGAAACGCATTGAATTTTAAAATATTCCAGATTGTATATAACATTAACATGGACAAAAGTCATCTTACCACCTATTAGCAATCTAATAATTGCAACTTGTTTTAGATTTTGCAACGAGGTCTGGGATTCACTTCCAAGGTCATGTGTTATTCTGTGTGAAGTTTCTTTGTGTGGGTAGGTTTCTTCTGGTACCCTGGCACATATTTTTGTGCGTTTTCTTAACTCTTTCACTGACTAAAAAATAGAATTTCATGAGATATGATGCGGAGACAGATGGTAGACAAGAAAAGTGTGTATGAGAAGGAATAGCCAGACAAAGCAGTCCTCGGAAATATACCCTGCCCACTCAATTTTGATGTGTGATTTACCCAGAATCCTTTTCACGTGGTGGTCCAAGATGGCGCCATTAAACTCTTGTATTTGTGTTCTTTAGAAACACTGTATTCCTCTCAAGTGCTGTCACATTGTTTTAAAGCTAATTTCACAACAATACAACGTGTACTTTATGACTTCTTGCCTTGTTCATTTTGATGTATCCCCCTCATTGTCTGCTCTCTCTTGCAGAACACGGTCATGCCCACAAGGTGGAGCTGTGGATTGATTTTTGATATTCTCCATGTGTCACTGTCAAGGTCAAAGCCTGTTGTGTTACCTGAAGGCCTCCTATGAAATCTTTATTACAACTTACAGACATATAGCACTAATATCACTGACACTCACGTATAATATCACCTGTTTTGTTGTTGAAACGTCACAGTCGTATAATTTTAATGCATACGATGCAGCATGCTTTATTCATATTTATCCCCAGGCCTCTGTGTAAACTATATATTTGCCCATGCAGTTTAGATTTTCCTGTCTTCTGCTTTGAAATGTAGAAAGAGAGTGATAGATTGGAAGCTAAAAGGATATTGATTTGTGTAGCCTAAGCTGTCATATTGCTGCCTGCCTCAGAGCTAGCCCTCCCCTGTAGTCTCTCTCTGTAGATCTACTGGCTCCTGTTGGTGGCCACATTTTTCCCAAAATGTGATGCAAGTGTTAATTATCATCCAGTAGATATGGTTAGACTGGAAAAGCTATTTGATTTTAGAGATGAAAAACAACCTGGTTTAGTGCTGGTTAAAGGTACACTATGTAACTTTTCTGATGGAGAGTCCGCCACCTGCTTAACTCCATATTATTGGTTTGCCAGGAATGTTCCACAGTATGACATTTAACTTGTGTATCTTCATGGAGAGAAGCAGGAGATCATTTACAGGTCAGATCTGTGGAGAGGCGACCTATTCTAAGAGTGCATGTTTTTGAAGAGGTTGTTTTAGTAAGAACAACACCACCAGATTATATGGAAATATCAATAGTATTGTGATAGTTGTTTTGAAGATATGCAAAATTACAATATTGAGTAAACGTCCAAACAAAGGTTTTTTGCCAATATCAACCATGCTCCCCTACTTCTAAAGTGAGCTGTGCCCGTACATCCTTGCCCTCCCTATAGAGTCATCTCTCCTCCCCTCCTCCCCTCCTCACCTCAAACGCCCCTCTGCTACACCACTACAGCCGTTACTCTCAGCCGGAGTGGCACCGCTTTCATCTCAAAATTTCTGCCGCAGCCCTCCACTCTGCTGCTCATGCTCTTTTTCTCCCTTTGATGTCACACAGTAAAAAAATACTTTATTAAAAATTCCGGTCATTCCAGGATAAGTTGTAAGTCAAGTTGGAGCCATGCTGTTTTCTTTTTTTTGTTTTTATTTTATATTAAATGGCAGATGCTATTCAGTAATTAAACATATATTTTTAGCCTTCCCACTTTGTGTGGTCACTTCTGTCCTACAGTAAGTTTATTGAGGTTGGAGCCCTAATCACTGTCACGTCACAGATAATTCGTGGTGATGGTTGTATGTAGAGAAAATCCAAGCTTTTTTTATGCATTAATATTACTTTTATAATGTTTGATACACTATGAATGTCGGCCCATTTAGAGTGTCTTGAAGAGAAGGCATTCACTTTTTCTGCAAAAGCACAGAAAGTAGGGCAGAAAAAAATGTACTAGTTCTAAAATCACATGGACAAAGTGTGAGATACATTGATTAAATGAGATACAATGATTTGATTCATTCGGCTCTTATCAAGTCCCTAGTTTTTCTGTTGTTAAAATACAAAACATTCACCAGAAGGTTCTATGAGCTAATAGGCTACCACCACTGAAATTAATTGCTCTTGTTCCACAAATAACTGAAAAGTACTGCATTATTAAGTGCTATCATGACATCATTGTATTACAGTGTGACCAGGCACATAATGAAGATGTCAGTAGCAACATGTAACAGGAAACACTATACAAAGATCAGATAAGCAGAAGGAAAGTTGGCTCCTTATATTGTAAAGAAGTGAGAGGATCTTGAAATGTGTGTTTCATCATCATAATTAGTCCAAATAAACCCTTAACTTTGAATGTTTACTTTTGATTAGTACTTGCAAAATGTAAAAAACTTTATAATGCCAGTGTTCTGTGTGTTTTATGCTCCCAGCTCTTTTCTAAATGACTGTGAAACAGCGTTTTCTCATGTACAGTGTGGGACGTGTGATGGCTGTCATTTTGTGACCAACACATAGCATCCCGTCTTCAGATGTGTCAGATGTAATCACAGGGAATATTCAGTGCTGTTTATTCAGCCTTCCTCTGAGGGCGGACATGTTTTGGCTCCTGAAGCTGCTCTATGTATTCCAGGTCTGAGTAGGACAGGTGGAAAAAGGACACAGATGCATGCATTAGTTATTAGTTTTTGAAATATTTAACCTGGACTGTTGAAGTTATGTAGATGGTGTTTTGAGCTGACATGTTGGTGGTCAAAGGAAAGTTGAGTTGATTTATTTGACCCTTTTTTAACCTAGAAAGTCCCACTGAGATTCTGAGAATCTTTTACAGAAAAGAGTTGAACACTAAACCTTCTTGCTGTGAGGTGAGAGCAATAACCGCTGTTCCACCATGCCTCCTAATGATTTATTTTCAGTACCAAATTTTCCAATTTTAACAACAATACAGCATTTTGATTTGAGCTCATTATTTGCTCTGGTATTGGAGGCATGATTTGGCTCTGGCAGACCACTCGCCCCCACACTCCCCTGGGCCGTCAGTGTCTGGGCTACTGGTGCTGTGTGGGTCAGTGACCGCAAGCTGTTTGTGTGGAGCTGGAGACTGTATAAACTGTATTGGGAGACAGAACTAAACTATGCCCAATATTGGAATGACATACATGCAATTTTGAGCTTTCTTACCATGGATCTAGCAAAAGCAGATTTATTTTTAGTCCAGAAGCTGCTGTGTGCTGTGTGTTCCAATGGTCAGTATTTTTTTCACTATGGACAGGTTAACCAGTTTAAGCTGTAATTCTAGTGGTATTGTTAGTAGTACTGTAGAAGCTATTCTGTGATTGTGTGGCAACCCCAGAGAGGAAATAAGGTGATTAAGTGTGGATTATTCAGCATTTATCTTTTAGAGATAACAGATCCTGTACTTCTTTCTGTCCAGAACTAGAAGCTTCCCTGATATAGGACTTGCTGACTCAATTTCTATTTTTATATGTTTTTACAGCTCCTCCCACACACTCCTCCCCAGTTTTGCTTTTTCCCCACTCCAATCCCCATGTTTTGCCGTCTTCTCCGCCCTCCTGGATTCATAAATCTCCTGGTACGAGCACTTCATCCCAGTTTAGCCCGATTTCCTCATTTGCCCTTAAAGCTAAACTATCCAATTTTACTTTCATAAGTTCTGCAAAAATGTATTACTTACAACTGAATATTTACTTCCTTTATATATAGTTGTATAGACCGTAAAGGTTACATATTATGTTCACTTAGAAAATGTCAGTTTTCACCTACCCCCTCTCTCAGCCCACTTCTCTCTACTTACTTATGATTAGCTAGCAATTTAAAAAAAAATCTGATTCAGAGTCATACATATAGGGTTCAAAAATCACACGGCCTTGTTTCAACCACAAAAATAACAATACAAACATGACCTCGGCGGAGTGCGAGTGCGGATCTGGATAAGGCATTAGACATGTGTTATTGTGTGAACTCACAAACCGCGTTGCTTTAGGCAAATATGCACCACAGTTGTTGTAGTTTGTGTAACAGGCAATCGGCAAGTAACCTGCTCAAAGTACATACCAGACCTGCCTTGCAGTCAGAATAAATCCGGCATAACCCTTGGCTGTTTAATTCCCCCCTCCTGACATGAGCAAGACTGGCCCACTCAGTGTAAGTGTGTTTTTGTGAGTGTGAATAGTTCCCTGGTGGCAGATTGAGTGGTAATAGACGTAGAAAAGAATATACTGTTTTTTATCTTCTATATTTCTTTTTTCCCCTTAAATCCTCTCACCTCCCAGCCTGTCATGTTTTCCACTGTACCCACTCACCAAACACCAGCCTGTCTGATCCCACATAATGTCTTGGAGTTGGCCCATAGATGCCATTCAGACAGACATCACACCAGCAGACCCACCACGCCTTGTGTTTCCAGCCCAGCACACTCACCATCTGTGGCACACCGCACTGTTTCTATAGAGATGAGTAAGCTGTAACAAAATTGTCCAAGAGCATACAGTCTGTGTCAACATGAAAGAACCTATCATAAAAAACATCTAAATGTACACTCATTAAAATAACTTACCGGTGAAATGCTTGGAACTGCATTAAAATGATACCTACTAAGGAAAGTTTTGTTGTTGACCCTATTGATTTGTCTGTTGTAATAATAATTTTATAGCACGTATGCATATTTTCTCATAGCTTTTAGGAATGGGAGTGATTTGGAATGATTCCTAAATAGTGCTATAATATGAGTAGGATTTTGCTGTAGTGATGTTTCACTGATACATTTGACTACTGAAATGAAATGAAAATGTTATAGTAGAATTTTTCTCACATTTTAAGGAAATGCCAGTAAAATGCCATAGCTGCTTCAGGTCAGGTTGTGGTATTTCTTCATTATTCTATCACTGTGATAAAGTAGTATAATAAATTGTAAAGATCGTAACCAGACTATTATGGAGCATTTTGAGAAGGATGTGACAACTAAATACACTATGATGAGGTTATCTTTGTGAAATAATCTAGTCTGTTGTGTCTTGGTTTGGGGAGAAAACGTTGACAATTTGAATAAATGACTAGAGCCTACATATTATTAACCATAATGAAGGTTAAAAGTTGCAGTATTTCACTGCACTAATACTATCTGCATATGCCACATACTGCAAATGTTATATTCATCAATAATGTGGAGATCTCTTTACATTAGGCTGCACATGCCATTTAAAGAAACAGCGCAGATACATTCACCCACAGGCGTTCTGTCGTATCTTGGCTCTTAATGTACAGACTGCAGTGATGACGCACATAGCAGAGGTTTTGTTCTGGAGGTCAGTCAGAGGTGTGTGTCTACAATGATATAACTGTACCCAGACATGTTGTGAGAATAGGAGCAGTACTTAAGGCTTATGTGGCATCCTGGATGTCTAATCATTATCTTGGTGGTGGTTAAGGTGACTGTATTGTCTCAAAAGGATTGGCTAGAGAAAGTAGATTTGCATTAACAGCATTCTATCTTTGTATACAATTTCTAAATTTAAACTATTTTATAGATTTTTTTAAACAAAACTGATCAACCAAAACCTACCTTAGCATCTATCTTTGGTCTGGTTTCTCTTCATTGTCCCTCTGCCTGTACTCCCTCTCCCACTGTAGGACTCTGATGGCCCACCCAGACCAGAAGGGGTCCATCCACCCGTGTTTTCAGCTCTGCGTCAGTCCAGAGTGGTCTCATCCACCTCCGAAGAGGAAGAGGCTCTCACAGAGAAGTTCCTCAAGATCAACTGCAAATACATCACTGATGGAAAAGTAAGCTTTTTTTATCAGCTCTATCTTTTTACTGTTGAATGTTTTTTGTAAGTCACAAGGTTTGGTCCAAAACTGGTACAAAAAAGCCTGTCACTTATTTCCAAGTTAAATTACAATTGATCTAAGTTGCACCAGATGTTTGTCAAGTTGTGTACTGTGTTAAGTATGTTCCTCTGCCAGCTGTTTGAAGGAGTTACTCAAATGCTATCAAAGGAACAAATTATTAAATAAATATATATCAGCTGCTCTGCACTCAAAATCCCACATCTGCTCATAGAGGCATAAAAATAGCCGCTTCAGACACTCTTCTAGAACTTTGAATGTAAAGGGAACAATTTAACAGGCACTTTTACAAAAGGCATCACATCCCAAATCATCTTAGATTCTTCTGTATAACAAACATCTGTATATTCACCTTTATCCTGAGTAGACACACAACATAAGAAGGACATGCGTTTTTACAGTTTAATTCACCAAGATACAAAAAATATTCTGTGGTGTAAACTCAGTTACATTTTTTGACAAGATCAAATTAATTTACCTATTCTATGGGCAGGTCATATTTTTTTTACTATCCTTGTAAACTGCCGTCCTACAGTTATTTGTGCATTATGTAACTGTCTGTCTCTGCTTAAAACTCCAAGTGTTGAGTCTAGACTCCAACATTCATTGTATCGAACCAGATCTGATTCACTCCCAGCTACCAAATGAAAGCACTGAAGTGGTCAGTGCTGCCAGTCAATACCTTCTACTTGATTTAGGACATTTGTGGGCTCAAATGGATTCAGCCTCTGGTTCTGTATGGGCACTCTTGATTACTTTTTGTCTAACATGCCTGTTTCTGATTGATTAGATGTAAAAAGGAACATTATCTGAGGTTCTGAGAATGTAGTGTAGAAAAATAAAAAAAAGTTTTCCATCATGTTAATGAAAACTTGATATAGACAGTTGTAGTTGGCACAAATTGTGATCCTTGTAGTACGATCTTTCGCTTTCATTGTCTTGGTTATTCTGGATTTGACCTGTTTTTGCCCAAAACTACCCATGGTTTATAAATTACACAGACTGTATCTTGTAAGTTCATGTTTAGGCTTGAATTCGTCCTGGTTCTTAATTTGGTTACTGAATAATACATACAGTATAAGAGAAAGTCATTCCTGTTTGTTGTGTGTGTAATTTTAGGGTGCAGTGAGTGGAGTGTTGTTGGTGACACCTAACAACATCATGTTTGACCCCCACCGGATGGATCCGTTGGTGCAGGCCCATGGGTGCGAAGAATACGGCATCATGTGTCCGCTGGAAGAGGTGCAGTCGGCCGCCATCTTTAAAGAGATCACTGACCCCAAGATCAGGGACACCGTACCCGAGTAAGATGCTATAGGTTTAAACCAAATGACAATCTAAATTGAAAAAAACTCTCAAACTTAACATTAGTGTACATAGCTTTGCCTTGTAGTGGTAAGGACCTTTTGACGGAGTACCCCACATCTTTTTTATTGGGAGAAAGAGTCACCTCCCATTCTAATACAGAATGCTGAAAAGTCATAGTGAAAGTCATATGAAGGCCAATGAAGGTGGTACTCATAAATATAGTATACATTTTCAATTTTGTTCATTAACTTTTATCTTTTTTTGCAAGGGGTGTCAATATTAGTGGAATGGAGGCAATTACTGACCTATTAATATACTGTGGATAGGCTAAATCAAGCGGTGAGTGTAAGAAGGTCCGTACATGTAGTTAGTGAAATAACATGCAGCATTACAAGCCACAAATGAGCTCTAACTCAGATTTACTCCCACATAAATCAGCCAGGCTTTAAATGTGCCTTCACAAAGTAATTCTCCATTTTCTATTCACATAGAAACGCACCTAAGTAGCTGTAATCGCTGTCATTCTGTGCTGCACGCCTGGTCAGATTGCATCAGCAGCGAACCAGCAGTCTAATCCTTTCCCCTCCGCATAGCAAAATAAAAAGGAAGTTGCAATTACGGCAGGGTTAATGAAGTATGGCTGCACCCTCCTACACTGATGGCTCACCTCTCTATGCACAAGGAAGCAGCCTCCTTCATGGTGTTTCCGCCCACTGTTTAGTCTGCAGTTTTTTTCTGTAATTGTTTTCACAGCTCTAGTTAAGATGCTCTAGACATGTGTAGATCAGTGATTCTCAAACTGTGGTCTGGTGCCAGTGGTGCATGAGTTAGTTCTGATTGTAGAAATATGTCGTATTATTTGGCATAGTACTTTTTTTCATACACTATAAGAAGGAGCTCATTCACTATGTGACTGTTTGTTCCACAGTGACCTGGAGCCACTGCCCTCAGAGAGACACCCATCGCAGCAGAAGGAATTGGAGCCGCGCCTCAGGGAACCAGGGGCCAATGATGGCAGTGGTAGCACAGCCCCGCGCAGCACTGAGGGGTCCATCTCTGAAGATGTCTTCACTGAATCTGAGCTGTCTCCTATCCGCGAAGAGGAGCAGGTGTCCAACGAAGACCTGCACATGGACAAGTCCTCGGGCGCGTCCACTGAGTCTGTGCAGACTGTGACCCAGGTGGAGACCCCTAAAGCAGAAACACCTAAAGCAGAAACACCTAAAGCTGAAACACCTAAAGCTGAAGAAGCGGACTCTCAGGTTGGCGGCAATGGCCAAGCTTCTGGATCTGTCTCCCAGGTGACAGAAGAGGCCACACCTCCAGTCGAGACAACCCCCGCCCCTGCAGAGGACAATCCACCAGACACTGCCACTGAAAACCAGTCAGCCATGGGATCTAAGCAGCACAGTGTAGAACAGGCACCAAGCACACCTACTACCACCAGCACTAACACCACTAGCCAAGAGCAGGATCCCAGCAACAGCCACTCTCGCCCAGGGTCTCAAAGCTCCGTCCCTAACCCCGCAGGTGTTCCAGACAGCTCCACAACCACTGCTGCCCCATCCAGTCCAAAGGAGAAGGCCAATGAGGGGACAGAAGTCTCCAAAACAGACACTATGCAACAGGACAAGGAGAGGAAGGAGAGTGGAGAGGAGACGCAAAAAGATGGATCGCAGGAATCAAGAGAGGGTAAATATGTATTTCAAATCAGGACTGTAGTCCCTAGATCCTAGTCTTTTAATTTTATTGCAAAATACCTGGAATAGTTTTGTTATATCAATTATGTTTGAGTAATTATTCGGTCCATCTCCTTCCTAAAAATCCACTAATTATGTTCAAATTGTCTTGAGTAGCTGGTTTTGCCCAAGTTTCATATAACTCGTCTTACATCGTGCAGCTCTACGCTGCACCCCCTTTCCACTGTATCAAAGCAAATGTCTTTCCTCAGTGGAATTTCTCATGTTAGCCCCTGATAGCCTTGTGTCCCTGTGTGGCTTGGCTCTAGTAATGAGAAAATAAAGATGTTGAGAAAGTGCTGGCCCTGTTGTTATCTATGTGTGTGGGCTAGCGAGGTCTCCGTAGCTTTATGCAGCCTTTTGATCTTTAGCTCTGGTGGTCTGGACAGCACCTCCAGGCGATAAGCTAAAGCCCATCAAACGGCACAATGCCACAAACATACCTTGTAACCAGAGGGGATATGAGGCAGCGATTTAACCTGACATCAAAACACTTTCAGAGCGATCTTATTTATTTAGCGTCGCTCTGAAAGTTGGTTTTGACATGGCATTAGACCAGTACTATTTCATATAAAATATAAATCTCTCCTTTGGCTTTCCTTCCATCCTTGTGTATAGTGATTGTAACCTGAGCATCTTTGTACAAATTTATTTTGTAGTAATTTTGTGTACTTGTCCAAATGACCTAAATGAAATGAATTTGAGATTTCAAGTTTAAAATAATGTAGCTCAAAAGGTCCAAATAAGCCAAATACAAACTCTTGTAGACTAAAGCCTTGGAGTTTCTATTTCTTATTTAACTTTAATTTGCTATTTTGAAATGATGAATAATCATAAATTATTAAAATATATCGTGAACATAAACTACAAACTATTATTGCTGCTCCCTACTGCTGCTACAATGATACAATATACTATACTATTACTATCACTATTACTATTACTAATTCTACCATTTCTCATACCATTTCCACAATAATTTTAACTTAGAAACATTTTTGCTTCTGAATAGCAACTGCTGACCATTAACTTGTGACATGTTGGTGACTGTGATTGTCGTTGTATTGTTTTATCTGAGAAAAGCTTCTGCCTGTCAGCCTCAATGACTCACTTAGTCCCACTCTCTAGTAAGACATGTCACTGTGGTCCCTCAGTGATTTCTCTACTTCTGAAGAAACAGACCAAAACAGTGGGAGAGAAATTATCCTTTTCTTCCTCAGCAATTATTGTCCCGCAGAGTGCTGGGTTACAAAAGCTCCCCTAATGCACGAGCGTCTCTCAGCAGGCCTGCCCTTTATTCTGCACACATTAGCTCCACCAGCAACAGCTTCAAAAACATGACACATTAAGATGAGTTTGATTTCAAAATCAAATTGGTTCCCCTAAGATTTTAGATCCTAATGCATATTAGTGTTTTGCGTCATTTGTCAAGCCACTTGTGTGGGCTTTTTCAATAGGTACTGTCAGTTGAATTTCTTCAACTGTGCTTAATTTATTTACCTCTTATAGGTACTCCCCTATCCTAGTTTGTTTTTGTGTAGTCTAATAACTACTGTCTGCCTAGTAGTTGTTCCAAACCAATAATAAACTGGACAAAAAAAAACATACCAGTTCTAATGTCAGGACTAGACTATAGCTATACTCACTGTCCCATACTCCGAAAGCATGGTGTATCTTGTTTTTAAAGAAGATCTTGTAGCACTATGTTTAATAAATCCTTTGTTTATTGTGGCTATTATGTAACAGAGTGGGTCTTGCGTGGCCTTGTGACAGTGTGAGTAACATGTTTTGCAGGCTCAGTATCGACGGAGAAGAGGAAGCAGCGTTCTCACAAGTTTCTGTGTCTGCGAGTGGGGAAGCCCATGAAGAAGACGTTTGTGTCCAACGCCAGTGCGTCCATGCAGCAGTACGCTCAGCTGGGCAAGAAGCATGAGTACTGGTTTGCCGTGCCTCAAGAGAGGTCAGGGCCAATACTGCTGTTAAAAAGTATTACAATGTCAAATTTAATAGCTTTCACTTACACTGTCTTATTAATATAGTAACATTCCTATGTTATTTGACCAACTGTATGTTAACAAACCTTCTAATTTAATAGATTCTTTTATCCTTGAATTCTTATGAATATTCTAGTTTCAGTGACAAAAAGACAGTGGATGTTACTACTTTAAATTCAGAAAGCATTTCAGTTCAAAATCTTAATATAGTATAGGTGTAGTTTACCCACATTGAGACACTACTTACCAACAAAGTTGTATATATAAGAGGCCTTGGTTTATATTTCCGTAACCCAATCAAAATAGCTTATCTTTGTTAGAAAAGGCTTCCCTGCGCCTCCTGGCCATCTCCCTGCACTACCCCACCAGGCGGCCATGTATAACTCACAAAATAGACACACACTCTAAGCTTTGGGATTGCTCCTGTAAAGATTCGTCTGCCAGAACTCATCATGAATGGCATTTTTAAAATTGATGAACTTCTCCTGTCCTAAGCTAAAATTGGTTGTGTTTTAAATGATCTCAATATAGCTACAACGTGTTTATATCTTTCCTGCTATGCTTGGTTGATTCGATCTCGCCAAGTCAGCAGTTGGTTTTAATTGCGTTACAGATCTTGACACCAGAAGGAGACACATTACAAGAAAATATATGCTCTCCTGCTTAATATGTTTATATGTGGTGAATTACAAGTCCCAGCGGTGCAGATAACTTAATTTGGTCACTCGTGCTGGTCAATTGTGCTATGAGCTAGATCCAGGGGCGATTGGTCATATCCATGGCACCTGGCCTCTTTTCAGTACAGTAATTCTTCAAGGTGAAGAAAAAAGACAAAAATACTTCTTTGTGATCAACTTTAGCCTGCTTTTAAGGCAAGCTAAGCGTTTGTTGCAGTGGAAACGACAGACTCTCACAGAATCATATTAAAAAATATGATCATATTAAAAAATATGATTCTGTGAGAGTCTGTAGTTTCCATTTTAATGTAAATAATGTATAATCCATCAACAAGACGTAACAAGCTTTATACCTGTCCCAAGTCTTGCAAAGTGGAAAATCTAACGGCAGTAATACTGGAACAAAGCTAGATCATCATTTGCCACTGTGGCAGTCAATTTAGTAACAATTTAAACATTTCAAGGCTAAACTTAGAGTTTTGCTGGTATTGGATGCTTGTGATGCCTTCTGCTCACATCTGCATGAAACAAACAGACATATCATTCTTGCTTGTCATGGTTTCATAAATCATTGAGAATATGACATGTTAAATGGTAATGAGGCATCAGTGCCCTGGCCTCTACTTCATTAGTCAGTTTGAACTTTAGGAATCATGCTTGTTATCGCATTGTTGTTTTCTTCCTTTCTTGGTCTGTTACTGCATATTTGGGCTGCATGATATGAGAAAAAAGATGCGATATTTGATAGCTATGTTTTGTATTGCAATAATGATATTACTGCGATTTTTTTTTTTGGAGCAATACGTTCAGTTTATTTAAAACAAAAATGCGCATGTATTCATTTACTATTCAAACTGGGTCAAAATAAAAACTTAACAAAGACAAAACCAAGACCAAGACTACTACAGAATTTAGTTACTAGGGAAAATTATGAATACTTTCCAAAAACAATACACTTAAAAAAAAATGAAGAACTTTGTGTTGTTGCTATATATTTATTTTCTTGCAATACTGTGAATTGCATCAGCCAATATTGCAGTATTTTCATGATATATTGTGCAGCCCTACTGCATATTCAAATAGATATTCAAAAGATTGCAATTCAGTTTAACTTTCAAAAAACTAAAATACATTTAATTTGTAATAGTTGTTTCATAATATTAATAATAATAATATAACATGTATACTTGATTTATTTGCTTTTTTCTACTTTGGCCATATAAACTCATCTTTTTTTTTCTTTCCACCTTTGAATCTTATGGTACAGAGATTCTTGACTGACTTAGTAAGCAGACCTTTACATAGGTGTAGAAGGAGTAAGCTGCAGCCCTGAAAACGCCGTAATTCATTGGCCTTTTTGTTCAGACACCATTGGCCTGACCTAGATGGGAGGCGACCCGCATGATGTGTCTTTAAGTGTCCCTGCATTAGTGTGGGGCAGAAGGAAAGGCTATTGAATGAGCTATATATACAACCATCACAGTGTTTACAAGCTTTTATGTCCACTGTCGACACACAGGCTAATGCCTCTGTGAGCTATACACTTTTCCAGGTTTCTTACTGAGTGAAAGTGAAGGGACATTCAGTTATTTGGGATCGTTGAAGACAACCACAACTATGTTGCTATGTTTTACACAAATAACATTGACTCTGCACTGGTATGGTACATACAGTGCTTGTTTTTAATACCTAAATTGTTTATATTTTTATTACAGGAATAGAAATAGATCCTAATGAAAGTGGAATGAAATGTTCCAACTGCTGGTGTTCAAAATGCATTAGGAAAACAATATTGTTAAAATGGTGGAAGGTTTGCAATATTGCCCTTGCATTTGCACTACTGCGTTTAGCAGGTGGACTTTTTGAGGCAAACGTGTTTTGACGTGACCATTGTCTTTTCTATGACATAGGTCGGACCACCTGTACGTCTTCTTCATGCAGTGGAGTCCGGACATGTACGGGGAGGGTGTTCGAGGAATGGGACAAGAACCTGGGTTTATGGTCATTAAGAAAAACGAGGCTTCTCAAAGTTCTGAAGACGATCCCATCACAGACCTCAATGTCAAAGAGTGGGAGGTAATGTCCAAAAATGCTAAAAAAGTGCACCTATTTTGTATTGTCTTCAGCCATTATCACATACCCAAGTTGTAATATATTCTATTGTATGTGCTATTGGCTAATTCATATTTTATATATTTTATCTATATTATTATTATTATTATTATTATGTGGTGCCTTTTAGTGAGTTTTTAAATCACATTTTGTAACTGTGTTAAGTAATATTCACAATCTAATACATTGTGAATTATCTTTCTTTTCCATCTGAAATGTGGAGACGCAAATTTAAGTTAAATTATACTTTTGTATTTTTCATTGTATATTATATGTAAGTGATGTTCACTCTTGCTTTGCTTGGAAATGTGCTTATAGCTTCCAACAAAGTATTTTGCATGTTTGTGTAATTGTTTACTCTTGTGAGTCAGTGTATGTCTGTTGAATGTCAATATTGTTGGTCACACAAGCCCCCAGACAATAAGTTTACAAGTTTGGATAAAAAAAATTCACTTTTTATCACAGTTGCTCCCAATTTTATATTTTACTGTGTTTGAGAAAGCAGGGTTGATATTAGAAATAGAAACGTGTTCAAGCAAGTCATATGACTTGTCACCAATTAATAAAATAGTATATTATTTAGATGTTTAGAAACAGAATAGTTGCACTGTGCTGTGTGTGTGACTGTTGCTGTACCTTTAAATATCCTCCCGGTTTTCCGGATTGCGTCCCGCCTTTTAAGTTCTGTTCATCCAATAACAAGCTGTGTTTCCTGCTGTCGCTTGTTGTTATTGGGCAGTGGCGATGTCACTCGAATGATACGGGTAGAGACCCCGTTGAAGAGTAAAATGTTTCTATTTTAGTCCAGCGGGCTGCCAGGCCACACCAACTCTGGCTGTTTGTCTTCAGGGTGCCAAGGAGAACTTAAAGCATCTGTAATGTGACCGATGGTATCACCTTCTTCTGAGGGAAAGATATGTTTTCTAGGAGAGTAAAGGACCCAGAGAAACGGCTGACTCCTAAGTATACCTGTGTACGTCCCTTGTGTCTCATTCAAGTTTTCTTTCTCTGTGCAATCTTGTTGGACGTTAGCTCGCTAGCCTTTTGCTAACTAGCCTCACTGCTAGCCGGTAAGCCGGTAATCAGAAAGTGTAAACAAAGTGGTCACTGTTAAGCTCGTATGTATGAAGTCGAGCTGCAGCGCTGGGTTGTTTTCATGCTGTTGTAATCCTGTGTCAGGACAGAGTATCGGTCTGCTGTCTGTTAAAAGTTGGCAGAGCAAGGAAGCTGTAATTGATTTTCAAAGTTTCGCAATATGGTCTTTTATGGCATGCTTGAGGTCAGATCAGAGATCACAATAGCCAAATCATGTTTTTGCCACTTCTACGTAAATGTGTTTTGGCTTGTAGTTATGCCAAACTTCTTGTGGCAAAGGGATTGGCTGATTTCTATTCATAAACTTGTACATTAGCATGCTGTTAGCTCAGAGGACAGATAAACTTAAGTCTCCTGCTAAAGGTGTCATCTTTTATTATTCATGAAGACAGTAGTTTACTTTTCTGCTGCATTATTGAGAGCTGTAAAGGTGCTGCTTGTTACTGACTAAGTTATTTACACAACAAGAACTAGAGCCAGTTACCCAGTTATTTAAAGTTTTTAAACTATCCATTTAAATATAACTTGCCATTTTTGTATTGTACATGAGGTCATACATGCTGTGCCAGGCTAGATGAATACATCAACTTCTATTTAGAGGCAGCTGCTCTCAGTGGAGTAGTATGCAGCAGCGTGGGGTGGAACTTAGTTGGATCTCATCCAGTCATTTTGTTGTTCAGTCTGGATCACTTTCCTTTATCGAGGTTGTGTTGTTTATGGATTTTGCTGGTGTGGTTGATTGTAGCAAAACTTGTTATTGTTTTCAGTGTGTGGATCTTTTTAATATAATCTTCAAAAAAGCCACTTTTACTTTCCATGATGATTGAGGAAGTACACAAACATGCAAAATAAAAATGTACCTAGAAACGTTAGTGTTTTACTAGCTCTAACTTCAGAGTTATTCTCCTTATTTCCCCAAGCCAGCAGCTGAACTGGCAGAGTTTTATGTTTGCACCTGTTCCTGTCTTTGTACACCAGGTAGTGTCTCTGACGGAGTACCACCGTCGAATTGATGCACTAAACAGTGAAGATCTGCGCTCACTCTGCAAACGACTCCAGGTGCCATGATTCACTGACTGCCCTACTGTAGCCATCCTGCCCTGGCCTCCACTGCCCACATCAACAACCAACCTGCTCCCCTAGGCTCCTCACTGCAGACTTAAGCATCCTCCTTTGCTTTAATTAAGGTTATAGGTTTATAGTTGTAATAGGTAAGGTATTCTTTTGTCTCTATAGGGAAATTTGTTCTCTGTATCTTTCAACACCAAGGGAGGATGTGATGAACTGCAGTGAACCCACTGCAGATTTTGAACTAGAATCTTGGTCAGGGGTACCTGCTTGGGGCATTAACCTCTTTTGCATGTTTAGTCTGATGTGTTAGTATGCTAGTACGTAGTAACGCCTCTAGCTCAAACTGGTTTGAAGGTGATTTAAGAAGAAGCTAAATCTTGTTTTAAAGAACATTTTTATCATTTCATGGCAGAAAATGGTCTTGTTTTGAGTTTTGTGGTTGTCACGTGACAGCAGCCTTATCTCCTTGTGTCAGGCTTTCTGTCTTAGCCTGGCTGTTTTAAAGTACAAGGCTGTCTTCCAATGTGTTAGTTTGTTGCAGTGCTTAGAAAAGACAAATGGTTTGAAATGCCTTTGATGTTAAAATGTATTAACTGTAGAGCTAGGGATACTTGGTAAGGGGTAGTAAGAGGAGCACTATCAGACAAAGTGATGTTGTGTCAGTGATAGGCTGTAGAAAGACAGGGAGACAATGCAGGTAGGCACGATTTGAATGCGCACTGAAACATGAGCTCATCCCAGGAACCAATGGGAAAGCAACTCGCAATTAGCCTCTTTTATTGAGGAAGATAAAGCAGATAAGTCCAACCGTCGGCTGGTCAGAGAAACTGTACCAACAGCCGAATGCTAATTATTCATTTGGCTGCGTTATGTTCCCCCTTTCAAAATTGTCTTTTTTGTGATCCCAGTCCTGCCAATCCCAACCCAGTCATCTGGCATTTACAAGTGGTATCAGCTGTCATCTTCAGTCTTTATTCACTGTATTGATAGAAAATGTTCACCCTGAAATTTTCCCTCCGAATGATAGACCAGAATAGATTTGTTATTTTACCTCTAGCTTATCTGATTAGTTTAACCTTGTATATTGTAAGTAAAACTGAAATATGAAAAAATAACGGTTAGTACAAAATATAGTTTTTTTGAAAAGAAGAAGAAAAGGGGACACTTTCTGCATAGAAAAAAAATAAATAATAAAAATAAACCTTTGCTGCCACTTGTTCTCATGTTCTAATGTGTTACTCTGGTTGTTGGTCTTCTAGATCACCACCAAAGAAGAGGTCAACTCCAAACATGGCCCGTCCATCAAGGCCGAGCTGGAGCCTGAAACATTCAAACCTAACCTCAAGGAGCCCAGTGACCTCCTGGAGGCGGACCAGATAGAGAAGGTAAAGTCTTGGATCTTACAGCATTATGCTATGGGGCTAACCAGACTGTCCGCTTTAATTAAATACATTTTTGTACAACTTGCCCTGTGTTACACTAACACAGGACAAGTTGTACAGAAATTTGCAAATTGTTTTTTTTATTCAATACGATTTGTTTTGGAATACAAATAAACAATTATTAATTTACATATTGTTAAAGGAGACATATTCAAATGAGTCTGAATATTGTTTTCCCTTCTCATATAACTACTCAAAGTTTTGAGTAATCTTAACCTCCTGCATTCAAGACACCATTGCACTGATCAGTACTTACTATCACATTTTTACTTTTATGTTTGCATGATGTTTACGTTGACGTACCATAAAGGGGCAGTTTTCAACGGGAAGTTAGCAAACCTATTTCTTTTATTAAAGTATTGTTTCTTCAATTGCAATTTTTCTTCAAGAGTTACATTACATTGGAACACCACATATGTTACTTATGCATTCTTTTTATATTTCTTAGAGCATTTTTTGGGTTGAAACATCTTCTCTTCTGTCTCTTCCTTTACAGGGTCAGCACTGTAAATTATCTGCTTCTCTAAGCAATGTAGGAAACATTGGTTGCTCATAATTCTTTGAGAAAATTGTGTTACAATGGCCATGTTCAGACCTGCATATGACATACAGAGTTTAAACCAGAATTGCAGCTTGTGTTTTTGGGTAATGTGACGCCAAGTACTGTTAAAACATACTTCAGAACACTACACCCGACTGAAGCCATTTTATCCCCAGTAACATAATTCATATTATAAAAAATATTTTTTATTGTACTATTCATGTTCTTTACATTTAATAATAGATTTTTCCAGATTAGCCTTCAATTAATGAACCGCATGGGAATTCTTTGTTGGCAGGACTGTTGCTACAGTCAGTCATTGTACGTCTGTTTATTATCACATTTCGATCTTGTGTTTCTTGCTATTCCCAATTCTATATTTGCTTGCAGTATTTGTAAAACAGACCAACAGTGCCCTTTCACCTTCATTTGTCAACTGTACGCTTGGGGAATAAACAACAGTCACTGCAGTAATAAACATAATCCCAGCACACATCTGTTTTTCTTTAGCAGTTGTTTGGTGGATGGACAAATGTATTTACCACAGAAAATAATGGTTTTATTTATAGACATGATAGAAGATGCAAGTGCAAGAGTCTTTGTTTCAATGCATATTCAGTGTGTATGGCTAAGGAAAAAGTATACCAAGCAATTAATGACTGAATTTGCTCTTTGTTAAAATATCCAAAATAAATCAAGACTAACTTGTAACATATAACATGGACAATGGAAGTATAACATTTGACTGTGGTTTAACTGCAATAAATAACTTATTTACTGGTAGGCTTCTTGGCAATAAACCGATTTTAACATCTTTCTGTGTAAAAATTATTTCATTTCTTTGTTATGGCAGCTGTGTTTGTATTCATTGTACAGGGTGTTTCTAAAGATAGGATGAGACAGGGGCCTATCCTGAGCCACTGGGTTTCCTGTATTGTAGGATAACACTCACATAAGTCCCAGTTGCCATATTGACCCATAGACTGCCAATATAGAGCTTTCCGTAATCACCCAGAGGAGCTCGTATAGAGCTGAGAGTGGAGCAGAGGTGAGGTGAGTTGGGCCTCATCTGCTCAGGGCATCGTTTCCAGACCAATGATTACACTGCTGTACCGCGGAGAATTGTGCTGAACCAACAAGAAACAAGGAAACACATTTAGGGACCAGAGAGGTGATGACTGGACTGGGAAGAGTTGAGGTTCCGTTGTGATGATAACTAAAGGGCCATACTGATAAAAGCTGTAGCATTTGTCATCTTTGGAATACATTCAACATGTATAAAAAATCTGTCGGCTATATAGTTTTATTCACTGATCAAAGCCAGAGCTTTCATACATATTATGTCCAGACAAATTTAAACAAAGGTAGATTTAGAAAAAAAAAATTAGTGCAAGAACAATCTATATGTTTTGACAGAGTAAATACTGTTTGCATACAATGAAATGATGACGCTACTGCAAAGGTGTAACCAGCTCAGGAGATATAATGGCTTGTGACTGTTTGGTTGTAGGGGGCTTTTTGTGCCATTTATGGTGTAGGCGTGGGGGCAATCATGACTATTTTCTCAGTCCTTTAAAATGCAACATCTCCACTCTCCATTAGCTGCACACTACAGTCACAGTTAATCCTCTGCAGTGTGGAGCGAGGCAGCGGCTCTCAGGGAGCTCCAGCCCTCTCCCCTCTGTCCCGCTCTGCTCTGTGGAGCCCTGTTACTCTTCTTTAAACGCCATGCTGTGTGAAAAGGTCACTGCAGATGTAATTGAGCATTGGTGGCTGTGGCCTTTCTGTTTCATTTCCTCCCCGTTTTCCTTGTTCTTTATTGCTTTCTTTTTCAGTGGACATTAGGGTTTGAAGACCTAAAGGGTTGTGATATAAGCAAAGCCTGCCATTAATATCTACATAATGAAATCTGTACACATTTTGTATTCTTTTTCCCAGCTTGCCAAGAATCTCCCACCCCGGACTATTGGGTACCCATGGACGCTGGTCTTTGGCACGGCAAAGCATGGCATGAGCATTAAGACTCTGTACAGAGCCATGCAAGCCCAGGACACCCCTGTACTGCTGGTGATCAAAGACAGCGATGGTCAAGTAAGCCAATAAACATACAGGACTCAATGTATTTTATTTAACTGCTATTCCCCATAAAATATACAACCTTGGTGTTTTTTTCAGGTCTTTGGTGCATTGGCATCTGAACCCTTTAAAGTCAGTGATGGCTTTTATGGCACTGGAGAAACCTTCTTGTTCACATTCAACCCAGAGTTTGAGGTTTGTCATGATGTTTTTTATAGTTATAGTTTTATATCTATTACCATATTATGTAATGCATTATTGTATTATGTAATGCAATTCTGTGGTAGAATATTTTGGATCAAGTTTGACCAACAACAAGGTAAATTATAGCTGTCCAAAAATTTATCAACAGCTTCAACAGAAATTATAGTTCTTGGAATTACCTTGCATATTTTAAATGGCCATCCAAAACAGCTGATTTTTCATCTTAAACTTCACACAGAATTCTAAGGATTATTTTTTAAGGAACAATAACTTGGGTGTCTGCCTATGTATAGCTCAGACATGAGGTTCATATCCTGAAGCTGGTGTGAGAAATTATTAAAGCTCTCATCCAAAGTCCAAAAACTTTGAGTACTGTTTGATGCAAGGGATGCTGTGGCGCTGCATTCTTGTGGTCATATACTCAAGCAGAGGCCTTCAAATTCTTTAGTCTAAAAAAATGTACAGTCTTCATAATGTAACTCTTGCTGACTAGTTTTAGTTGTGTCAAAGTGCATTCTTACTCCTACTACCACTACTAGAATTACTATTACAACTTTGAATACTGCTTTTACTACATCTGTCTATGACCTGTAGTGGTACTAAATCTAATAGTGCCGCTAGTACCAGTCAAACACTATGCAGATGATGTAGCCACTTGATTGCTCCTGATTATATTCTTTATTTTCTTTCAGGTGTACAAATGGACAGGTGACAACATGTTTTTCATCAAGGGAGATATGGACTCTTTAGCATTTGGAGGAGGAAGGTAAACACACTCTCAGGCTCGTCATGTTTGTGGTGAAAATGCCTTCAAATAATAACCACTTTTTGTTTTTAGTGGTGAGTTTGGCTTGTGGCTGGATGGAGACCTGTACCATGGCAGGAGTCACTCTTGTAAAACATTCGGGAATCCCATGCTCTCGAAGAAGGAGGATTTCTATGTGCAGGACATAGAGATCTGGGCATTTGAGTAACCCAACCATGCACCACAGGGAAATTAAAAACAAAGACCTGTTAAGGGCAAAATAAAGGAGTGTTTCTCCTTTTTTCGAACAATGGCAACGTCCCAAAACCTGCACATCTCCAGGGCTCCCGGTGGTCGGAAGCCAGCTAACGGATGCTTGTTGTGCATTACTACTGCAGTTACTCTGGAGCTTTTACTTTTTTCTTTGTGAAAAATACCTATGTGTGTATCTTGTTACCGCCTTGTGCAGCGTCTTTGCAGGGTAGTGTGGCTAAAGAAGGCCTGACGATGGTACAGACAGACAGGCCTCAGGAAATGCCCACCAGAGCTGTTCTCCACTCCATTGCTGGGGGAGTGGATGGTTTTGGACTGAAAAAAAAAAAACAAAAAAAAAAACAACAACCGGCAATCCTGGTCCAGAAACTCAAGGACTCGCACCTCTCAAAACGCCCTTAGACATGTGTGTTTCAGTAGGATGTTACTCACTGTGCTGCAGACAGAAAGCCAAGCTAACAAAAACACATTCCATTAATGTCAATGATGGAGTGTCAGTGATTTGTGGTAAAACGGAGACATCAGAGGCAGCAGCCGGATGCAGTGCCTCTAGAGTCTATGTCGCTCTGGGCGCACCAGTCTTTCTCCCGTACAGTTTTGGGTTGTGTTCTGAGGCTAAACTATTAGTATTGTGTATTGTAGTCCTCCTGTTGTTCACTGTCATAGCACACCATCTGAAAGCACATAGCTATAATCGGATCACCCATCGTCGTCGTTCTGTTCAGTGGGTGTACGTGTGAGTCCAGCTAACACCAGCTCCTGTCCGGACGCTGGCTGTACTGTTTGTAGACAGTAACGTGTTGCAATAGATTTGTGGAATATGCAAATAACTGTCCTGTGACCTCAAATACACAGGTGGGGCATTTGTGCCTCTCCTGTCGCTCTCCAGAGAGACACTTGTAAAGCTTTTACGTCTTATACACAATTGCTTTTCTGGGTATAATTTGAAAAGCCTGAGACATGGTTAACTTGTTTTTCATGCATATATGACAATTATATATTGGTATATATGATTATATAGCACTTATATAATCATATATATATTTGCTGTTATGTGTGACAGTGATCTATTTGTGCTGAAATTTCAGCTGTTACAATATCATGTATATTACCCTGTAAATTAATGTTATAATAGTAGATTTGTTCCGAATATATATATATATAAATAATAATTCTATATAAATATATAT
>KN468920.1:36869-50718 GCA_000787095.1 Periophthalmodon schlosseri | reverse complement strand
AAGTGTGGATTGGTGGGTTGCTTCTAGCACTTTAATCTGGTGTAACAACGTCAAGGCCAGGTTGTTAGATTTATCTTTAGCAGTAGCTGTACAATACTTTTTTGTTTAGGTCATTAAGATGTTAACTGTTAGTAGAAAGCTTGCTGCTACAATATCAATAAGGGTTTGCCCTAACGCTCTGTGTCTCTGTGAGGATGCTGAGGTGAGAGGGTGGCGTATTGGTCTTGTCATGGGCCAGTCTTCAGACAGGTAGGTATGCAGGCAGACCGACCTCTGACAGGTGGACTGAACAGTGGAGCCCCCTGCTGGTCTTCCATGCCTGTATTTACGTCCATGTGAAGAGAGAGAGTCACTAAGAATAATATGGATAATTCTTCCAATGATTTCACCAGAATACCATGTACCAGTGATGTATAAAGAAACCAATAAAGTTGAATTAATTGTTGTAACCTGCATGTGTCTGGATTCATCATAATGGATACATTTTTATTTTGTTGGTAGTGTGTGTCATAAATAACTTGCTTGCAAATCTAGTCTAAATCAAAATGAATGATATAGCGTAAAACTCAATCTATGACCAAAAGCAGAATTTTGTCTTTAAAAATGCCAGTTCATTTAAAATTAAGAGCCAACGTAAAGTATCTTCAATGTTCTTTCTTTCTCAACTGATTTATTGTTGATGAGCGCCATCTTGCGGCCCTTTGTTTAATTCACGTGATGTTGCATTGTGCAAAAAAGGATGACCAATAATATTTAAAACAGTGCAGCAAAAAAATTTTAAAACATTTTTTTTTTTAATCTGTGGATTTATCTTTTGAATATTTCATATAAAAATATGTTTTTTCTCAGTGAATGACATCATAACATTATCTCTCTGAAAACCACCATTCTTGGCAGGATATTGGACTTGTCTGTTTAGTTAGGCAAATGACAGGTAGGTAGCCTAAGTCTAACAGCAGTTCACCCCATCAACATGTCAGTTTTCTAGGAATAAGAGAGTGCAAAGACCATAGTACAATGACATTATGTAGTAATATTTTTGCCTATCCTGTCACACTGGAGCTGCAACATCAGCACTTTATGTAATTTCAGGACATATGAAGTCTAAACAACAGAGCATGCTCTGTAAAATCACATTCACAAAATGTTTAAAATAATTCCCTCAAGTTTAATTTGATACAAATGAAATGACACATTAGTAGTAACAATATTACATTAACAACAACAAACAAGACAAGCAAAACATACACAAAGCATAAACAAACACAAACTTGGGAATTAGGTCATTTGATCCAAATGATTATGTTTGTTAGACAGATTAAACTGTCTCATTTATGTAAAAACAGGGTATCCATCTTACCAAAACACCAAAGTATCTGTAATAGTCTCAAAAAAATGTGTACATGTAGTAATACATTTTTATAGTTAATCAGTAAAAGGGTTAGTCCAACATTTTTAGCTACCGTATATGGCCCTCTTTAAGTGGCATAATAAGTATTCTATTTTCTGAACCTGAATTTATATTCTGTACAAGCAACCTTGTCTCAAGATCAACATTTTGGGCAAAACTATTAAAATGTCATCACCAACATAAGGCATAGAGTGAAGTAGCCCACATATTCTACTAGCACTTCTCGTTATAAAAAAAAATATATATATATATATGTCCTCTTTTTTGTAAACAATTTTTCTAATCTTTTACAGTCTGTGCCATGAAAGCCCTGGAAATAAAAAGATGGCTAACCTGTTTAAAAATGGCTAACATTTTTGAGGTTTATACTGGAAAAATGAACACTATAATGCTATTTGTTTGAATTTCCTTTAGTAAACCAGATACTTAAGTTCAGAGTATATGAGAGGGAACATCACAGTACATGCTCGATAAAGGATGGCCACACTTTTAAATAGGGCCCTGTGTTTGGAGCTCCAGGATTCAGATCTGAAGTTGAAATAAACCGCGTACAGTGCCACAGCAAAGAAATGTCCAATCAGGGTCGCTGGTTTGGGAGACAAACTGCAAAAGAAAAGAAAATAATTAGCCAAAACAATACTCCAGCGGAATCTTTCATTTAAATCATTTAGGGAAAAAATGAAGGACATCTATAAGCCTATTTAAATCCCACAAATAAGTCATTTTTCATATATTTTATTTTAATGAAGTTAAAGTTTATCATCTTAAGTTTGGGTCCACTCATTACACACCTCTTCCTGTTCCCTATTAATACCACCTGCTCTGTTCCTCTAAATGTTCTCGTTATGTGTCCCTACCACCCTCTCCTTTTTTCTCCTTCTCATTCCTTCTGTCTGTCAGGTATAAGGGCACACAAAGCCTGAGAGCCAGTCACCTCTACCTTTTGTCTACCATGATCATCATTATCATGTAAAATAGTCATATTTACACTGTATTCTGAGACTCTGGTCCTTGCTAGTGAAATATTTTTAATGTTTGAACGAAGGAACATTGGAACACTCTATGCAAAGATTAAGAATTATTTATTGTAAAAATTTAAGCTGGCGAAGGGTGCACTGACGGGAAGCGAAGTACCCGTCAGTGACCAGGGACTCTCACCATGACGCAGGTATGCATGAGTGCATTAAAAAATGTATAACTTACCATATTTTAAAAATGGAAACATTGTTTTTACATTGGATTATTATTATTTTCTAACCAACCCCCCATTTTTCACCCAGTGAACAATGGCGAAAACTCACAAAACTACAGAATTAAAACTAATTTCCAATTTCCGAAAATACATAAAATGGCACATCAGCACCCATACACAAAGAAATGCATTAAGGTCCCTAACTTTAACAAACTTGTCCTCGGGTTTTTGACCTAGCATCACCAGACTCATTCTGTATCATCTAGGCAGGTTGGACATTAAAAGTTGTTAAAGGCTTTAAAAATACTTACTCTGGCCGATTTTCCTGGGGAATTTGTATGGAACAATAAAATTTGGTACACATATTCGTGACATGGTCTCGATCAAAATAGTCAATGACAGCCACACCCCATCGCCCATCGTGTTGCCATGGCAACAAGTCAAATATTTGCTCTCCCCAAGGGGATGTCCCAACAACAAAACTTTGGCGTAGCCAAACCAAATTTGGTACACAGATGCAACATGGCAATAGGAACAAAAAAAATATATTATGACCACGCTTACAAACTGGAAGTCTACCACCTTGGATTAATCATGTGACGTATGTCATGATGTAATGCTATGGAGACATTGAATTCTGCCACATTTTAATTTGCTAAACATTTAAAACAAACACAACTTAAAAATGTGGGCAAATTTCCCAAAAGGCTCATTAGAACCCCCAGCTGGGTGAAAGATGAAACACACATAAAAATGATAGTGGACATAATAATGCAACCCAACAAAGGAATAGAGTGTGGCGACAGCGCACCACAGGATAGACTGTTCCCCCTATACTTTTACCAGACTAGCCAGCCCGCTGCCACCCAGCGCAGGATCACTGCCGATCACTGCCACTTGTGGCTATTTTAGGTTTACTCCTCATACTATTTCCAACAGTGCAATGTTAATTGGTAGATTGAGACCCTGTTTACACTAAAGTAGTATAGACCAACTAAGAACCATAATATATCATAAATAAATCACAATAAGGCTGATGCTTACATAGACAGAAGACCGACAGGCCCAGAGACACACTCCCCACCAAGTTTAAAGTACTGGAAGCACGCTTTCCTCAGCTCATGGAGCGAATCTGAACAAAACAAAACATCAAATCAATCACACATGACAAGAGCTTGTCTCATATTTGTGCATCTAAAATGCTAGTGTTATTGTTAATTTGTATGTAAGGTAAACAGGAGCTCACTGTCTGTGGCTGCAAACAGCTCGTACAAGGCCTGCGCCAAAATGTTGACCACAAAAGAATGTGATGACTTGCGTTCCCAGTGAAATTTTTTCTTTGCCTGTTCAAAAGTAAAGAGACAGGGTGAACACAGCAGTTCCTCATAATGTCTCATAATGCACAGGGAGTAACATTACCCTAAGACTCAACTAACACAAACTAATTAACCATTCTTCAGCATGAATTCATGTCATTTTAAGCCACAGGATCTATCTATATTCTTACCATCCTTATCCTTATGGGTGATTGATAATAGTTCATTTAGAATTCATAATTAGTCCTAATGTTAAAAAGATCATTTTGAAATTCCTGTTCCTCAAACTAAGAAATAAGTAATAAAAGAAAATAAAAGGATTAAAGATAAGACAAACAAGAAACAGAGTCCAGGGTTGCAGAGTAACTTAACCACCTCAAAACAGATCCTGAAAGCTACTGGGAACTTTCTCAGATAAGTTTTCTCCATCTCAGTTATCCCTTTATACACATGCATTACAATAATTATGTTTGTCTTGTTTTATTTGTACCTGCAGCACTGCCCTGTCATCGTACAGATCGGGGATGTTTTTGAGCAGGTCTCTCCATATGCGCACATCGTTTAGAGCCACACTCATGCCTCCTCCCGTCAGAGGGTGCCGCATGTTGTACGCGTCGCCCAAAAGGAGCACACCTGTGAGAGACAGACTGCCATTTGTATTTCATCCAAAAGACATCAGCAGATTTTTCCAATTCAATATGTTCACGGTTTCAAATAGTGCCAAAACTGCAGTGGAGTGTGCAGTTTCTCTGATGATGTGGCATCTGTTGTACGATGGTTTAAAGGCTTTTTGGAAATTACAAGCATGATTTTTACAACCAAACTAATTTTCATCATTTTATTTCAGCTTTGCCCTTCTGGGGTTATCTCCTGGTGTGAAGTGATGTCATTTTTGTTGTTGTTGGTTTTTTTTGTTTGTTTTTTTATGCAAGCCTAACAATTTTTCCTACATATACAAAAAATAAATAAAAATATACCACATGTGCTAGCAAATGTAGTTTTTTTTTTTACAAGTATGTTGTGAGTAGATTTCTTGACATCTCTGTATGGGGGTGGGTAGCATTTGAGTTACCTGGTTTGTTCACAGGGGAGGGAGGGAGGAAGCTGGCAGGCATGGACCTCAGCCTATCGTTCTGCAGTGCCTCCAAGAAGGGTTCCTTTAGATGCTCTAAAGAATAGAGAGAGTCTTAGTCCTACTTGACCACATATAGAGTAGCTTTAGGTTAAGCTGTCATTGACTTGCTACTGTTGAGCTAGAGGGCACTCAACATAGGGTATAAGGCTTCATTTTGTCCTTGCTTTACCTGGCAGCTGAGGGTGGACCTTATCGACCATATACTCTGAGAGGTTGCGTGGCATCTCTCCTCTGATGTCCACAAGGACTCTGGTCTCGCTGGATGAGATTTGATAGATGAGGACTGGACTTGGGTTTGCAAGGACCAGTTCTGCGTGATTGGCTCTAAATTGTGGACAGTTCTAACCAGAAAAAAAAAAAAACATTTTAAAGCAATAAAAAGTGCCAGTATATAGTACATATACAGTACAACAGCAGCTAAGACATAAGGAATGCACAATAAATATCAAATATTAAAAAAATAAAGCTATGTAGTAGACATATGTATTTCCATATGTTTTTTCTTCTAATTGAAGTTATTTCACAATCAAAACAATCAATGCACAAAAGACTGTACCTTCATAAGACATCCAACAAAATGAGATGAGACATGTGCTTTCCCAGAAACAAGGCTTTTTCTGAACTTTGAGAAGCATCCATCTGCTACCACTGTCAGAGCTGCATGGATAACCTACAAACACAGGATATGATATGAATGTAAGGACAGTTTTTCTCCAAAAGTTTAGCTGTAAGTGCCTCTCTCACCTTACTGTCTCCAGTTTCTTTATCTCTGTATTGAACACCAGTGACACAGCTGTCCTCTTCCTCTAAACTGGTCACAGTGCCTTCAATGAAAGTGACACTAGAGGGCAGAATACCAGAAACTATATAAGCATCAGACACAAACCACAAATTAAACTTATCAGCCTATTTGGTTAAGATAGGCTGATAAACTCATGTTAAAATGGTTTTGACTATACTTCCTTGTATCGGATACTTAATATGAGACATTTTTGACATTGTTTTGTTTCAGCATCATTTTAATGAGTGGCTTTAATTGCCCTGCATTTTAAAATGACACCACTAGCCTGGTAAGTCAGCCCCTCATACTTTCTGAGTGAATGCCAGAGACACTGGGACCAGGTATGTTCTGTTTTTAACAGTCCAATCACAGCTGTTCACAGACTCACTTGGGCTGGGCCATGGCAGCTCTCCTCAGGCCCATGATGAAGCGTCCATGATGGAACGCCCTGCCACACTGCACCCCCTCATCTGTCTGAGGGTACGGGATCTCCACCTCCGCCCCGCTGTCTGTGTCGTGAATCACATACCCATTCACCACATGAGCATCGAGGCCCTCCACTGAGGCTGAGGGGAGCAAACAGGAGGAGGTTAGAGTTTCACATGACCCATCTATTATTTATGCTGTCTGAGGTATGTGTGTGTCATTCCAACAAAGAAAAATACCACAGCAATATTGTGACATAACCCATATTTATTTATTTACACCCACAATGCACTTGTTCTTATTTATGAAATTACTTGTTGCATTGTTGTATTGATGAACTGTTTATCTCTTTGGTCAGTGGTCATTTATTCAGATATATACCGTGCCTCACCTTCCAGTCCTAGTGCTTTGAGAGCTCTGTAACCTCCAGGCTGCAGCAGTTCTCCCACAATCCGGTCCGGCTCCTTCAGGTCCCTCTCCACCACAGTCACCCTCCTGCCATCCTGGGACAGCACTGCTGCCATCGCCGATCCCAAAACTCCTCCTCCAACTATTACCACATCAGGCTCTGTGTCCCCCACTACACTAGATAATGAGGGTGTTGCAGACGTAGAGGAATCCTGGTTCAGTCTTCGTCTTGTTCTGTAGCCCTGGAGGAAAATGCAAGAATTGTATTTTAAGCTTTGCATAAAATGAACTGGGACCAGAGATTTAAAATCTGTATCAATGCTTATTGTGAGTCTCCAAAGAAAAGTTTGCCCTCTTCTCTATATCTCTTTTTTCACCTTACAGTTAGCCATTTTTTATGTCTTTTTATCATTTGTAAATTACTTTAGTATGGCCTCTCCCTATTTTTTGTATTATTGTCATTTATTTTTGCAATATTCTTTCATAACATTTTATACTGGCATTAAGATTAAGTGTGATAGTTTAAGAAACATAGCATATTCAAAATTAATGTGTAGCAAAAATAGAACAAAACCTTAACATGACAACGTTGGGTTATTTTAATAAAAATGTGAATACGTTTTATATATTTATAAAATGGTTGGCTATATCTCCTTTGCTCCTATCCATAATTGCACATATTGTTGACTTACCCTTTTAGATGACGTCTTTGCTTTGTCCTTCTCTGAAGAACTTTGGGGGATTAATTCTTTAACAAAGGGCACAACTCCCAGAAATGTCAAAGGCGCGTTTAGCAGCTGAGACACGCGCACTTTGTGTCCGTATACATATTTTAAACAAAGGAGCAGCGCAGTGATTAATAAAGCCACTGCTATGACTTCTCTATGAAGAAAAGTCAACACTGTGTCTGACTTCTTGTAAAGATATGTAAAGCTGGCAATTCCAAGAAAAGTCCACATTTTAAAAGCAAAAGTTAAAGTATAAAAAAAATCTACAAATTTATAGAAATAAATAGAAAAAAAAAAACCAAATTATCTATGTTGTTGTTTGCTACAAAAAAAACACATGAGAGAAAACCCTGTCTTTGAAGCCCATGATAATTTGTGTGGCCAAACAGATGCTGAATATTTTATGATAATGACAGCCACGGGTGACTTTGGATTTGGTGGCTTCTAGTCCCTCCCCTCAGGACTAAAGCCACCAATCAGGAGTGACGCGTCAATGAGCAGAGCTCACGCTATTTTTTGATTGGACAACGGTACAAGCATGGGGCCTCGCAGACGTTTATGATTGGCTAAGCTGCTGACAGGCTGGTAGTATGATCTGATGTCAGTGGAAAGGTGCAGTAATTTTACCTTCTGTGAGGCAGGGAAACCAACAAAGTACAAGTGAGTTTTAGGAAAAAAAACACTTGTGACTTTTTATGAAACTACTTACTCGTCTGTGGAGAGACAAATATCCTGTTAAAGTTTTGAAAAATCACAGTGCAGTAGGCTATATGGCAGTTGTTTTTTATGTATTTATTAGTTAAGTCAGGGAAATATTCAAATAGTTCTATTAAAACAGACTACATAATAGGTAATGCCTACCAATGCTTACAGCTACACCCTGTCTATCGTGTACACTAGTGTCCTGCCAAAGTTGTGTGATTTGGCTTGAAATGTTTCTTCAGACCTTAAAGCTTCAAGAAGGCAATGGCACTCATAACATCTGTTAACCATGTAAATCAAATCATTATTAATTTAAAGGCCAATTTAAAAAGGCACAGTTCACTTGATGACTTATAAGAATAATAATGCCTTGGATTCATAGAGCACCTTTGAAGATACCCAAAGCGTTTATAGTCCACCCAGTAACACAGATAATTAATTCATTCAATAATTTATCATTATTTATTTCAGTTATAATGTTTGCCTGTGTTTAGTGTGTAACATACTAAGTTTTCTGCTCCCAGCTTCTTGGCAATATCGAGTCCCTTCTTTACCTGGGCTCCAGCATAAGCTAGGACATGGCAGTCAGGGTTAGTGGCTGCACCATTTATGTACCTGTCAAGTCAGTCAGTCCGTCCATAAAAAAATAATAGTTGTTTTACTTTCTGTACTATCTGTTAAATAAATCCAATTTGACTTTTATGAAGTCACTTTAATGAACTTTTTGAAGGAGTATGCATCCTACAACCCAACATTAAATGACTGCACTGTGTTGAGGACGTGTCTGATTGCACCGACTGAGGGTGAGTGAAGAGGTCTGAGGGCAAAGCACTTTGACTCCAATCTGGTTTTGCAGCTGCAGAGCCAGGTCTGTGATCTCATTAGATTTCTGTTGGACTCTTCCAATGTACCACCTTCAGGAGCCATATCTCTGTAAGAAATATACAATTTTACCAATATATCAATTTAGTTGGAGTCTGGGAAACATCAGTAACATCAATATAATGCTTAAATGATGAATTACCTGTCATGAAATGTGTAAAATTTCACCTGTAAAGACAGAAATTTAGAATAACATAACCTAAATGGGTTTTTTTGTAAACATAAACCTGGAAAGCATAGCCTTTGTCATTTGATTTGTTAAATATACATAAACTATGTAAAAATATAAAGGTAAAAAGCCAATCTAATGGACTGTAAAGTGTATTTTTTTTCTTAGCAAATCTACTCTACTACTGATACTTGTTCCATCATTAGGCTACTTTTACACTAGCTAACATTGTACAGTGTTTTTAAATCTGTTTAAATGTCCCAATGCAATATGCTTGGTCAACCCAATATTCAATATATTGTAGTCTATATGCAACAAATAGGCCACTAATCATCAGACATTAGATATGGGGATGTAATACATACAGCCGAAGTAAAGCAGCTTCTTCTGTTCAGAACAGAAGCGCAGCGAAACGACTTTTTGTCCAGTTGACAGAGTTGAATTTTTCTTTTACTATGGATCATACCTGGACGAATGAGAGATTACACAGACATACAGCCAAAGTACACTATACACTATGAGGTTATTTTTATGAATCAAACATGGCATGAGTTGTACAAGGCAGGCAGTCTGTACCAGTTCCATAGAATGAGTGCCAGTAACAGACAGAAAACTTCAGACAGTCCTCCGTCGTTTTTCCCATCAGCACCTGCGCATACACACTGGACTTTGAGACACATAGTAGAGGCACATGATCTCACAAATATATAGTGAGTTATGAGACAAACCCACCTCCCCCGGGCCCGCATTGTAGTGTTAAGGTACAACACGTCTCCAGGACCAGGGCATGGTATATATGCGATCTCAGGGATGCTTAGGATTCTGGAACAAAGAATTGCACAACTAAGCTAACCAAATTAAACAGTTTATCCAAGGGCGGGTCTCTAAAGTTCCCAAGTGACGTTATATTCAGTATTCGATATTAACTGCATATTGAAGTCTAGCTATTGCATCTCAGGTCTCCCTACAGCAACACTCATAATGCACAATGCAACATGAGCTACACTTGAAAGCACATTTTTGATGATTAAATGTATAATGGGCATCAAAACGCACAAAACAGGGCACAAAATCACACTTGGGAGGTAATATTGTGTTACTAAGCCTTAAAGATTTTCTCCTGCGTAGACACTGCCAGTTTCTGCAGCTTCAGCAGCAGATTGTTCGTCAACAACTTTGTCCACGTCTTTCGCGTTCCAGCAAATTACAATGAACATTCACTTTAGAGACACTAGAGGGCGCAACACAATAACCTAATAATATACTACATTGAAATTGTGCATTTATAAGTGCTTGTACAATTGCACATTTGTGACAGGATTTTTACAAGTTAATACTATTCCAGTATCACCTTTCTATCTGTGAATTATAATTTCTGAAATATAATTCTCACTGTTCTCACTCACTAGTTAGCTTTCTTTTATAGTTGTAGCAAACAAATGTTAAGTCTAAACCATGGGTTGCATCTTAAAGAAAGTGTTTTATTCAATTAAAGATTGATTTTAGAAAATGTGGCGCTGCAACAAAGTACAAACGCATATGGTACAGACAGTAGACTCATCATCCATAAATACTCCAGAGAACATTATATTTGGTGTCTTTTTTCTAGAACACCCTGTCAAAACAACTGAAAAAGCTCTATGTGCATTGAAGCTCTTATTGTGTCAATACACAGTGCTACTACTTGCCTTTTCTCACAAGAAAGCATGTTTTACAAAGTGTTACACATTATAAAATGTAATGGCTGGCTATGTTTGAGAGTTCAAACATGTGGAAACAATGAAAGGCAATGGGTCCAAGCACCAGGCACTAGAGTGAGGCACTTAAGCACCTGTAACTCAGGTTAAGCATCGTGAAGTTTGGCACATGACAGTTGCACCGCTTCTTGTAAAGCATAGCAATAATTACACATATCATTAAAGCATAACATTATAATCATCTGCCAAATACAAATATAAAGCAACAAAATGTAAATCATCATTTCATCTGATCATTTTTAATTTAAGCAATGTGGTCTATAGAAGTTTGTGCATTGACCTGCTGTCTGTTCATCTTTGCTTCATTGGGGCACTTACAGATCACTGCAGATACACCATGTGAGGTGAAGGGAAGTTCTGACTGGGAAACCACACACTTTGGGTCCTGCCAAAAATGTTTGTCTTTCTTTTAGCACATCAACTAAAAGGACAACATGTAATGTTCACTTTTCCACAATTTCATGCAGTCCAGTGGTTATAATGTTATGCATGATTGGTCTACGTAGTCAAATTAATGCATAGCTACAACAATTTTGTACTCTCCACCTGTGTAAAATAAAGATGACATTCATTCTCTAAATGTTCTATATACAAGAGTTTCTGTTATATAAGCCCTTAAATGCATCAGTATCCATTTGTTGGTTTTAACAACACAGAAATCACAGCCAAGGCTCAAGTCACATTTTCCACCATGTAGCCCTTTGCATGTCAACGCCTATGTTCACACTGCTGGGAAAAGTGCTGAAAACCCTAAGGAATAAATACAAAAGTATTTCGTTTTTTTCATTGAAAATTGCATTTTTTCTGCTTTAGGTATGTAAGCTATATAGCTTGTCTGTAGTTTGGTTAATGGGAATTCAAAGCCAGTGACTGCAAAGAACTCAGCTGTGGCAATGTTCATATTTTTGTAATGTTTTCAAGGCTTCTGCACAATACAAGCAAAACATAAAACTTGTTTCTATTGTGTAGCCCTTTTAAACTGGCTCTTAACAGAAAGTGCTGCAGAAAGAGGCCCAGACCTGAAGGTTCAACTCTCCCAAGAAAAAAATATCTCCTATTTTAGGTGCACTGTGTCACTTTTCTGGTGACAGGGTCCACCATCTGCTTACTTCCAACTGTGGAGATTTAATTGCTTTGCCTGGCATGTTCCACTGTATGGCATCAAACTATCCATCTTGCATTTATAGGGTAGAGCAAAAATACATTGCATGCATTCTTACAGTGAGCAGGTTCTCCTCAACAAATCTGACCTGTAACTTGACCACATGGAGTCATCACCTTGTCTAGGTGGAACTTTCTATGCAAAGCAATAACTTCATGGAGACAGGCGGGTGGCATACCCTCTACAAGAACAGTTACATAGTGCACATTTAATGTTGACTAGTGAAGTCAGATCTGAGGCCACATTTAAAGTTAGTGTGACTCTAGCTTGGTTGTCTGTGTTTGAGGCAACATAAAGCCAATATTAAGTGATCCCAGAACAAGGCCATGAGTTAGGGGCTGCTACGACGTGGAGGGATCAGATGTGGAAATGTCCTTCTTCCTTTTCTTCTTGTTGGTTTTTGGCTTCCCACGACATGGTTTGCTCACACAGCACAAGATGCATGGAGAGGCAAGCACCAAGAGAGGAGATGTCACCATTACCACTATGCAGATGCCCACCAGGATGCCCACCACCTGAGGGAAAAAGCAGCGTTAAGTAAACAAGAAGCATTTAAAATTAGAAATCCTATTGTTCTTTATGGGTTTCTTCTTATTTTTTGCCCCCAAATGATAGCATTTTTGGCCCACTGAACATTGCTGAAGGATATGAAATCGATCGGCCCAACAAAAATTTTTATGAAACGGGCATTGTGAAAATGCCCAACCTGACATGACTTAACAGAGGCAGAGGCAAATTTTGGGCGTAGGCCAACGAAATTCAGAACAATGAATGAGCCCCATGAGACAAGCCTAATATTGAATTGAAGCACTGCCCTATGACGAAACAGGAAGTCAGCCATATTGGATTGAAATTCCGATACCACTTTGACTGTGATTTTATTTCAACTAAGTAGTCCTAGGTTTTTGGAATAACTGAGCTCTAGAGACTTTGAAATTCAATAATAAGCCAACTTTTTATACTCCTTACGATTTTCGTGCAGCACGCAATCAAAAAACAACCTAATTTTCTGTATGTTTGATGGCGGCTCATGGTCATACGCATCTGGCCATGATGCATGTGGCCGTGATACAGGGGCGGTCGTGATGCAAGGGCGGTCGCAATAAAGGCGGTCACATTAGAGGTGGTTGTGATAAAGGCTGTCCCGATTTAGGGGTAGTTGCGATGCAGGTTGTCGCAATTATAGGTAGTCACTATGAAAACGATTGCAATTCAGGGGCGGTCTCGATTCAGGGGCGATTACGTGGGAGGAATGTACACACAGAGGCAAGGATCATCATCGCTCATCATCATCACCATGACATTAATTTTATATTGCTTTTTGGTTAATAACACATTTAATTTTGTGTTTCTTTGTACAGTTTAGAAGTTTACTTGTCACAAGCCAGGATAGGTCTGCAGGCACTGAGGAGGGTGTATGTTATTTTAGCTTTTTTTTTTTTTTTTAAACCAGAAACAAAGGCTGAAGGCTCACCATTGTCTAAGTTTACAGAATAAACCAGCACAAAATCTTTTTTTTTTTTTTTTTGATATTGGATTGTTGTTAATATGTTGTTTTTATCCAGTTGAGAAAGTGTTCAATTTTATATCAAGAAACATTCCAACCTTGACTATCCAAACAGATAAATATAACCTAGTGCATTGAGAACATTAAGTGTTTTGACTGGCCTTAATTCCTATGTGGACACTGCTGCAAATAGATGCAACATTTCAAAACAGCCCTATGCAAATGGAAAGAATGCAGTTTGGGCCATTTTTATTGTACACAAAACACTATTAC
>KN468920.1:5451-36794 GCA_000787095.1 Periophthalmodon schlosseri | reverse complement strand
GTTTAGTTTGGCTTAATGTCTGATAAGGGACTGCTTCTGTACACAGTAACAAAACAGAAGCCATCTTATATCACTGTTATTGTTTTATCCAGAAAGCCTCTATATAAGCAAGTGAGAGTAGATGTTACCTTTTTAAATAAAGTTAAATGCCTCAAAGGACATTTTATTGCAATGTCTTTACTGTATTTTGTCACTGGTTTATTGAGTTCTGCTGAGACATGGTCTAAAATCTTTTCCAGTTATTGTGTTCAGAGAAGTTTGCCTCTAATCATGGACCATAAAATAAATCAGAAACTATGAGAGTCCCACCTGTGTCCTGTTCCACATCACAGAAGCTCGGGAGTGTCCCAGTTTGTTTCTGCAGGGGCCTTTGTCATAGTGCCTCAGAAAGATATCCCCCTGCAATGACCAAAAAACATTAATTATCAATTTATCTACATTTATGTGTGGAATTTAAATTATGCACAGTTGGTCAAACATGTTTGGTCAAATAGAAAAAACAATATTAATGATCCACAGAATATTATCTCAATTGTTGAAAAAATGCCAGCAACTCAAAGGGAACATTTCACACAAACCATAAAGTCGGCAATTCAAACCCCACTTTCCAGGGCGTGGTTCGTTTTACAGTATGCATGTATAAAACATTTTGACTGACAAATGGCAAATGTGAGCATCAAAGCAGAGTGTTGAATTGTGGGCAACTGTAATCAATTGCAGGTTAAAGACCCGTCATGTTATTGCACTTTCATTTAAAACACAGAACTCCCACTCACATCCAGGTTGTGTAGACAGTACCAGCAGAAGGTGTGTTTACAGCTTTTGCAGAGCATCTGAGCACATCCCTGGTTCCTCTCGATGTAGATGCCACACATGGGACACTGTTTGATGGGCGAGTCACTGTCAGAGCGACCTCTTTGAGATGGGACAAGAAAACAAATATAGTACTAAGCCCTTATGTGAACAGCAAATATGGCTATGGATGCCTGGACAGTTCACTGGCAATGTGTAAAAGCTTTATTTTTAGCAGAAGGTCAAAGCTAAATTTGAACTGGGTTACGTGCATGGAGAGGCAGATATTCTTGAATTACAATGCACAGTTATACAAGTGAAGACAAAGATTTGTTTCCTCTCCAGCTATTATGTGGCATTTGTATAACTATGGTAACCAATCAATGAGTTGCTAATGAGGCTACAAATGTATGGAACCATAAAAGGACTTAACTATGATGAGTATTAGCTATGTTTTAAAGGGAAACAAACCTAGTCTGAAGCATAGTCAATTCCGGTTCTAGTTTAGTGCCGTTTTACCTCTGGTTTAAGACCTGGTTTAGTTCCAATTTGTCCTGGATCCTTTGGGTTAAAAGGTACACTGTGTACATTTTCTGGGGAAGAGTCCACCACCTGCTTGTATGGCATGCAACATATTTATTTCCATGGAGACAAGCAGGTGGCGCCACTAGGCCAAGTTACAGGTCAGATCTGTGGAGAGGAAAACCACTCTCAGAAAGAATGGTTTTCAAGGGATTTTTCTTTTAGAAATAATTGAACTGTATTGAATAAATGCAAAATAGATACATTTAATATTATACTAGGGAACATTCCAGACATCTTCATGGAGATGCAAACAGCAGACCCTCCCAACCAGGAAAGTTACATAGTGCACCTTCTAACAGAAATTTTATACACACACCTGCACCTGTTTTAAGGTTTTATATGGACTTGTATATTTGTTTTGGGGTTTTTTTGTTTTGTTTGCTTTTTCTTCTTGTATTGTATTTTAAACAGGACGCCCATGAAAAAGAGAGCCCAAGTGCTCTCATTGGGTTCCCCTGTATAATCTAATCTAATCCATCTTGGTTTGATTCAGTCACACTTACAAATTCCTCAGGTCTACTTTCAATCCTTTTTACTTGCCATTGGCCGGTCAGAAATGTAAACTCCAATGCAAACATGCAATAATTGCCCCCAAATTATCAGTATTAAACAGCTGTGATTTTTTCAGTTCTTAGATTAATAACTATCTGTCAGTTATTAGTCCATGAAAAGCCAATTGCAAAACACCTTCTCATTTGTAACAACGACCGGATTGTCCGTGACGTCATTTGGCTAAAAATGATTGTTTTGTCTTGTCTGTTATTGACTGTCAGTTTGTGCGTAGTCCACATTGGAGCCGATTACTAGTGTTATATAAGCTAATGATTAAAACAAGGTCAGCGTATTCTGAGCTCTAAAAATACTGTACAAACAAATGTTGGCCTAGTTTTATTGTCAGCACCACTTACAAACGTGACCATATTTACTAGAAAACATAACAAAGCTGCCCCATTCTACTGCCCTATAATTCATTGCAAACAGATAGTAATCAATAGTGTTAAACAATGTCATTTTGGAACTTTGTGATATTGTGATATGCTACACACTCTTTATTTAATACATTTATTCTACAACACCATGTACTGTATAAAAGACATAGCAAGTACAAGAAACAGATTACAAGATTGTGTTAACCATAGACCGTCTACAGTCTATAATCTTAAGATACATCTTATTGGTAAAGCCTATGTAGTTTTACTGTACTAAAATGAACCTTTGATTTAAATGATTTGTAGTGGGTTTTTACAAGTTTTATTTCACAAAAGCTATGTTCTAAACATAGACTCTATTTCCTGTGTATAAAGGTTTAAAGTATAAAGCAACAACAACTGGGCTACAATAGCATTTACATTAAAATAAATGCATTCAACACACCTTATAGTAATGTTAGTAAAGGAAGTTGTTGAAGTTGGTCTAACTAGCACAGAATAGTAAGTGTTGGTCCACCTTGTGAAGGCGCTATGTAGGTCAACCACAACAGCAAGGAGTAAGTTAGAGTGACTGAGATAGTGGAAGTGGCTGCAGTTCCAAATTTATTTATTCTTTTTTTTAAAAAAGAAAGAACATGTTTAAAGTTTGCAATCATATGAATGTCCAGTTATTGTTTAAATTGTACTTTCTTTAAATTGTCTCAGTGCAATGTGTAAACAACATCAAATTGGTTTCTCTCTCTCTACAAATCGAAGTGTTTTGGTCTGACCTGCTTTCATTTCCGCTGGGGGGTAACATTATGGGCTGCTGCTCAGGACAGGTGTGTTTGTCCCCCCATGCCTCTCGACACCCAGAGCAGAAGACGGTGTGGCAAGTGGGGCAGGACACAGCGGTCGGATGCCCTTCTGATGAGAGCTGCACACTGCACACAGACTGGCATTCAAGCACAGGGCACCAGGCTCTGCTGGGGTCCAACTTCACCTCTGCACAAACAGAAAAGATACTGTTTTATCAGCTTCTATATCACATCTCTATTGTGATATAGTCCCATCTAAAAGGTATGGTATCCTCACAAACACACTTATAATGTTGTCTTTCTACTTGAGTTGTTAGTTTAGTTTGTTTTATGTACTGTGTGTGATTTTAGAATTTGTTAAAATAATTATGCAAATTTTTATTTTTATTTTATTTTAAATTATATTTATTTATATATATATGCACAAAAATCATAAAATATAGATTACATTTCACAAATGTTTCTCCAGATTGCATTGCATAGATTAGCTGCATACCCTATACCCGCACGGTGTTGGCCATTTTAATGTAAATCAAGCTTTTAGCTTTCAATAGTTATTTTAGCTTGCCAACATACCTACAGCAGTAGGTTGCCTGCACTTTTATATCAGTGTTAGTGTAAGTAATGTTTTCTCCTATTGACCTCACTTGAGTGCTGTATCAGGCAGTGCAACGGGCTAAAGGTAAACTTTTTCTCTGTTTATAATTTGTTGAATAGCAATTTGCATACAACATTCAACACCCCCTGTTACATTTAACCAGCTACACGTCACATATTTTTCTGAGTGATAACTTTTTTGTAGCAGGAAAAAGAGAAAATAGCCCAAGCATGTGAAACTCAGCACTTTGATACTTCGTGCACTGCCTGCAGCTAACATGTGACAAGGAAAACCCAATGCATGACCTTTGAGTAAATGCCTTTTTTTCCACAAACAAAATTCCTACCTCTTTCAAATCTCAGTCTTTGATAGAGCTTGGCTTGAGCTACTCCAGCTAACGCTACAATCTGGAAAAATACACACAAAAAAGCACAATTAGAAGACACGTTTTATTTAGAGGCACTACCAATATAAGGATTAGCAAGTACATGCAGGATTAGTATAGTAAATTGTTTACAATAACCAGATCCAATAGTGAAAATAAATCCAAACCTACTACAGTCAAAAAGCAATGTAAACATCATAAATAACAGTCGAGCTGTCCTTACCCAAAATTGCTGCCATAACTACATAAAACTACTACTAATGGTACTACTATCCAACTACTAATAACTCAAACTGCTGCATGTTTGACAAGTTGTCGCTTATCAGTTGCTGTCTTGAGCTAAGAATAATATAACCGATCAAACATAAACGCGTAGAAAAGGAACTTTGAAAAAGAGTTTCCAACTGTTTGTGAAACAGCAGTAAAAGTTTTTCAGGTTTCACAAGACGGTTTCCCTGTATAACCTGCAAAGGGAAGATTTTTTAAACAAGCAAACTCAGGAAGGCCATGAATTCCCAGAGTATAAAAATTAAAGTGATTTATAATCAAACATTTCAAGTCGTAACACTAAAGAGTTTTAAAAAGATGGCCAGCATTTGTTTGTTTTTTTGTTTTGGCAAACATAAGCGATGTCCTGCAGTTCAAAATAGTTTAAAAGTTTTTAACAACAACTTAAAAATACAAATTGAATTCCAGCTACAACAAAACACTAAAATGAATATGCCAAAGTTTTAAAAAAGTTAAAAAAAATATCATCCCATACACTAATACACATTTACATTTTTTGCAACATTCAGAGCAAAAAAAAAAAAAATAAAGAGACATGACAGTTGTTTGGATGGCCCAAAAATGACAACCCAAATTGAACAAAACATAAAAAAATGTGTGTGAAACAGCAGTTCAAAGGTTTTTCTCATATGACAAAATAATATGACATTAAACACTTAAGAATTTCCTTAACAATCATACTAAGGCAGTGCCTAAATTACCAGTGTATAAAAGTGAAAGTGTTTAGCCCACACATTAGCATGACACATTCAAAACATGACGATTTCTTACCGCATTTAGGGCAAAAACACTGAAAGGAATATACCCGAAAATTCTTTCTTAGGCATAAAAGGCTAACATCCTGTTCCATATAAAACATATGGCCAAAAATTTTACCTAAATTTCTTATAAAACAACATACAGATTAAATGTAAAAATGCATCTGCACACATACCATTATGTATAAGCCTTTTATCCACCAACTATATTAGAATGGCATTACATAGTCCTATACTGTACATTACAGTTATCCTTTTAACATTATCTACCATTTTCCATAAGAAAACATTTACTTTAGTAACATTGGCTTTATAAGATAAAACATTTTTATATAGCCAAAAAACAAGAATATAATATTACATTTTTGATTAATCTTTTCGTTTGTTTTCAAAAACAGTATTGATTTCATAGTGCTAATAATGGATGACCAGGGAAATGAAATTTGATTAATTGCCAACCCTATTTCCATAAAATATTATACAAATAAATGATGATAAGTAAAGTCAATTTATTGTATACAATGCAGTACATCTAAGATTGTAGCTCTGATTTGTGGCTGGCTGACAGCCTGACAATTACATACTCTTTGTGGAGTTGCCTCACATCTGACCCAGTTTAAAGCAGGACATACCTCAGAGTCCAGTAGCACGCCTGTCTTCTGGCAGCTCATATCAGGGCAGGTTATAGGTGCCCCTCCACCCTCAAAAATGGCCAGCTTAACATACTGCTGCAAGCACTGTGCACAACAAAGTAACAATATTTTTTTCATTAAAAAAAAAAATTAAAATTAAAACAGATTGTGAAAATGTGGCAAAGCATTTTGTCTATTCATCATATGTCATTTAATGGTTTGATTGTGACATATAAAATGGTAGGGGAAGTGTGCAGTATTACAAAAAGGCAGTTTTAAGGAACAGAAAATAAAATGCCACATTTTGGCAAGAAAATCATGTTTTTTCACAAATAAACATGTATGCATTGATTCAGGTTATGCATCATGACTTAGAGGCCGTTTACACTGCCACAGGTTTTCACAAATCCGCAATGTTTTGATATCAGATTGGCCTCGCTTTTACACTGCAACAAGCTATGTGTTCAATCGATCTGCACTTACACCACTCAACTACCGTGCAGCACCATTTCAGCAATCCATCATTTCTGATTATGGACTGCCAGAATAATAGACCGGTTAGGTTCATTAGGTCTTCTGATAGTTTCTTATGAACAGACCTCTGTTTTAATATACATAAAACTGCAGTACAATAGCAAGAATAATAATTGTATTATTGAGCCGATGTAATCGTGCAGAGCACCACCACCTCAATTAAACAAACAAAACCAACAGGCATGTCCTGGAGAGACTAAGCAAGTCTCAAGCTGAGGAGTAGGATACAACTGCAATCAGAATAAATTTCCCAACAGAGAATCTATTTTAAGAAAACAGAAGTGTTTGCAAAGAAGCCCAGCACAAGTCATTTTACTGGACATGTTTTGTTTTGTTTTTTTACTAACTTTTCCAAAAGCCCACATATAATGTGCCCACATATAATGACCTTAACTATGAACAAACCATATTAACTGTTCTATGTAAAAATGCTAAAGAAAAAAATATCCTTGCGAAATGTCTACGTTATAAATAAAACATTACAAATAATAATAAATAGTTGGTTTATTAATTACAACAGCTTCTTTGGATTGGTGGACATTGTTCAGTGACGTTTATGTTATGGGTGAAATGCTATTTTTTCAGAATAGTTTATTTGTCGAACTGGTTCAGGTTTGGGTTAGTTTATCAAGAGTTAGTTGATGTGTTAGCAGTAAAAGCACACAAAAATGGCTAAAACAAGAATAAAAAGAATGGGTTGGGTATGTTTTGAAGCAACGCAGCAGCAAATTTGGGATCCATTCGATATTAGATGTTTTTAACACATTACCATGACAACCAGAAGGGACAGCAAAATGGAGCCATAATAAAGACATGAAATGGGTTAGGATTGCATTAGAGACAGAAATGTATTAGTGATGGGCAATATAGCTGTTGCAGTATTGGTATCAGCGGATCAGTCTTTTTTTGCGATATTGGTATTGTCTGATATCGATATTCGATACCTTTTATGGTTTTTTTTTAAAGATGCCCCATTCTTAGTGTGCCCATGTGTCATTTCCAGATTGTCCTCATTGCATCCGATTTTGAACAGACTCATGAGGAAAAATGGAAATAGAAGAGCAATTAGGCTGAAAAATATGGCTGTATGTTTACACAAACATGTAACAAATGATTTTATACCCAAGATAAATACATTTTCTTATTATTTTTTATAAACGTGAAAAGTAATTTGTAATGTTTACTTCAACTTAAGATAAACTTGTGGGCTTTTGGTTTTTAAAAGCTAAATATTGGTATCAGCAAATATCGGTTATCGGCCACAGCAGCAGGCCAAAAATGGGATATCTGTATTGGCTCAAGAAATTCCATATCAGCCCATCCCTCGAATGTACAGTGTAAATGTGTTGTACTTACCACTGTACAGAAAATGCAGTTGCAGTCCAGCAGTTCCCTCATGGCTGCAGTGGGCTGCTCCATCAGGCAGAGTTTGCAGAAAACCTCACAAGCTTTCCTCTCAGGGCTAGCTCGCATCCCCGGGCTAGCTCGCATCCCCGGGCTAGCTCGCATCCCCGGGCTAGCTCGCATCCCCGGGCTAGCTCGCCTGGTTGGAGTAAGACTCTTGGTGGCCATGTTTGAGTGAAGATTAGAGTTCTCGAGGAAAAGAACAGGCCACTCCTACCCCTTCTGCAGCACAGAAAATGGTTGTGCCATTCTGTTGTTCCTGGACCCTTAAACAAGACAGACAATTATTAAAAAGCACTCACTCTAGGCCAACCAAACAGACCTTAACGAGCACAGAAAGTTTTCCCATAATGGGTGCACTATAAATAATCCTTGTGATTCCAACAGCTTTTTTATAAATGTGGTGCACTCAGATGACCTCACAATGTGATTGCCTCCTGACTGGAATAATGAATTTGACACCACTCAAACATTAAGGTGTGTGACAATGGAATAAAATAATCAACATAGTAATTGTATTTTATTAGGCAGCTCACCATACAAGCTATGCGTTTACAGACTCAATAATAACAGGCAGTTGTATAACTTTTGGTAAACAAACTAAAAGATCGTGATTGTGACAGTGTGTTCCAGCCCCAAAAGGCATGAGAAGTAAAATAATATCTATAATCTTGTGAGTGAATCCTCTTGGTAAAGTGGCAGGAGTCATACAACTGCTAAGCCAAACAAACACTCTGCAGCCACACAGTAGCAATGAAAAAAATGGTCTTTGGCCCTAACGTCAAAGCAAGGCAATCACATCAATGGTCAAGTTAAGACTTCATGCCTTGTTCTTATGCTATGGATTCAAAGTAACACATGCAAATCAGAGACAGTGGATTGTCTGTTGTTCTGTGCACATTGAGATTTCTGCACAGTCACAGTCTGATCCAATGCAATTCTTTCCGTTAGGCAGGGCCAAACGAATACAGCTGCAGTCAGCAAGCCACGGCACATATAGAGCATATAGGAAAATAATAGGTTTGAAGTTGAGGGTTTACAGTGTGGAGACTAACAAAAGGCCTTCTGCAATATTGTAAGCAAAGGAACTGATGACTTACTAGTACAAATGGAGCACTTGTTAATGGATGCTGCTCAAATGTAGTTATTGTGTAGTTGGAAAAAAATGATGCTCTAATCAAGGTTGCCTACAATGCTTGGTATAAAAGATTTAAAAATTAATTAGCAAACTTCATCATGGGAGTTAAAATGGAAAACTACATTTACCCAGTGATGAGAAACTTGTCTGGTTTAATAGAAGCCCACTGTGTAAAATTGGGCTGGGGCACAAACTGTGGTGTAAAGTATTAATAAAGCCATTCTGTCTCGTTCAACTTAAGATCCATCACATGGATTCCTATAGTAGTCCTCTCTGTACAAAAGGTCAATTATTTTTCAAATTAAAACATGTGCCAAATGTGTTGTATGTTACAACCATTACTATAACTGCAATACCTCGGAAATGTGAATCATCTGCTGCCATAGCCCAAGCCCAAGGTTGCATGCATCCATACAGTCTAGGTAGGCGCATGGCACAGGTTAAAATCTCGTTAGCGCATCTGCTAGCTGTTATTCTATCATGTAAACTGCAAAGGGTGGCAAACTCGAGACAGGCAGAGTAGAGTAGAATATTTGTGGACTTACCTTGCGTGGACATTCACCACAAGCTGTCTGTCTGTTGGAGGAGTGGGACTACCCTTGTCTTACATCCAAATCCGCATTGCACTCACGTGTGGTTTTAGCGCTCGTTTAAACCGCTTCAAACTAGTGTCAGTGGAAATACGTCGATTATCGTTGCCTGGTGTGCAAAGATTAACTCAAATCCTGGACAAAAACATGGTTTTCTTTCGCTCCTTGGTGTGTGGACGATCCCTGCTCTCCTTGTTAATGCGTGTTGTTTCCATCCAGGAAGAAGTGTACTACAGTGAGAGGCACAGGGCGGGATCTCCCCGCTCGCGACTGCTCCTTCTGGCTGCTCGACTGCACTGCTGCTAAAAGGGCGAGTGGACATTTATTTTTCTCTCTCTCTCTCTCTCTCTCTCTCTCTCTCTCTCTCTCTCTCTCTCTCTCTCTCTCTCTGCCATGAGCAGGGGGAGATGAACTGAGATGTCTAATGTTTTTTGTTTTTTTCCCTGGGATCTGCTGTAGCCACTCCTCCAGTTTGGGGGTCACTGTCCGATGACCAAGAACACCACTGATGCCGTCACCTTCTAGGCCTTCTCCAGCTCCTCTCCCCTGGTATTTCTCTAGTTTCTTGTGTTCCTGTACTGAGTACTGATGTCTGTCCTGAGTACAGATGTTCTTGTGCACTATGCCCGCCACTTGGTTATGCCGCTCCAAATATGCGTTCCTTGCCAGCATCTTACACCCTGCAGTTATGTGCTGGATTGTTTCAGGGGCCTCTTTGCGCAGCCTACACCTTGGGTCTTGTATGGTGTGGTAGATCTGGGCCTCTATTGCTCTGGTGCTCAAGGCCTGCTCCTGTGCAGCCATAGAGGCACTCATCATGGCTGCCCAGGGTACATCCCATGTAGGCGCTTGTCCTCCCATGATGGTACCTCCAGCACCTCTGCATTCCACTGAGAGTTTCAGTGTCACAATCACTGAAAATACGCTTGGCCTGAGTGCTTACGTCCCGAACCACAAAAAGAGAAGTGAGGTTATGAGATGGCAGAGTTCGGGTATAAAAGACATTGTGGACAGAAAATAACTCATTTCAAATATACAGCGGTGGAAAGAGTAATGAAAATATATACATAAATACGTCCATAGCCTATATCTCACAAGGCAAATTTACTCAACTACAAGTAGGCCTAAGTGCTGCTGCCCAATTTGTATTTAAGTAAATGTTCAAAGTAAGCATGATTAAAGCAAAATACTAGTTACTAGCCTATTACTTTTTAAGTTTTAGTCTTTTTTAGTGTTAATAGCACTTGATCACTTTTGAAGAAAACCTGATCAATTAAACTGTTTAAGATGAATTAAATCGTTTAAACCATAATATGTATAATCTCTGAGCTCTGGTCAATCAGAACAGGGCACGTGGTGTTAAATATGCAGGCAGTAAGGAGCATATAATGTGTGAAACGTTATGCTACGGAAAGATTGGGACTGTACTCAGTTTGGCTTGAATCCAGAATATGTGTGCGTATTCTGGATCCCATCCAGAAAAAAATACAGCCAGATATGATTCTGGATTTGCCAGACAAGTACGCAGAATCTGATTGTAAATTAAACACATTAATTACATGGCTAGAATTATATCCTCCTCTATATTAAATGTACAAATCTACTAATAAAAAAGGATAAAATCTACTAAATCTTTAGTTCTATTCATGCAAATTTAATAACAGAGACATGTGCACTGTAGCCTTAAAGCAGAAGAAAACATTGAAAAACATTTTATTATAATGCATTTAGCTACTCATGACATTGTATGTATGAGAACAGACAAAAAAGTTTGGAATAACGTGCAAAAATTTAGCTTTTTAATTGTAAGTTCTATGCATTTTTTGCTTTTATTACTTATGATTTTACCATTTCATAGTTTTGATTAGCCTATTTATTTTATAAAGCTTACTTAAGTGTCTGGTGTTGTGAAAGCTGTATGACTTGGGCATTTTGTTTTGGCGCTGTGTTGTGGGTACATCATGTCTTCAGCACAGGTGAGGGTAAGGATAAAACGTGTTGTTGAATGTCAGCCTTTTTCCCCTTTGTCGCTTATCTTTTTTTCTTTTCTTTTGTTTGCGGATATCGGTGGTGGAAATCCCTAGCGCACGCGCATAGTAGTATTGCAGAGGCGTGTGGAACTTTTGCTCTGTGGGCTATTTATTGCGGACGTTGACTCTCTTGTCATTCTTCACTACTCCCTGGACGATGGCAGATAACTCTTGGCCCCTCAGAGCAAACAAGGACAAGCTCTGCTTAAACAAAGTCAATGATCGATATGAACATAATCAGGTAAGATTTTTAATTTGAACAATGATACCGACAGGAATCCGGCGCACGGAAGCGTGCCGCGAAGTCAAGCTTCTTTTTCAAAAGAGTAAAGTAAAAAAAACCAAAACGCGTTTTGTTATAGGTTACATTTACAACGTAAAACCTACACAGAATGAGTCTGTAACCTGAATTGCTTTCCGGAGAATACTACATGGACTAAAATCAGTAGGCTAGAGAAAATCAGGTCCTTATGATGTAAATCCTTTGCTATTAGATCAACATGGTTTGAAATTAAGATATGTTTTAAAATAGGTTAAGAAAGTAATGGAGAAGATTGGTCTCCGGGAAATGTATGTCAATGCAATATGCATTGAAGCCCGTGTGTGTATATTGTGTGTGGGCTTGTGTGTGAGAGTCAGGGAAATTTGGGGGGTTTCTACAATACCTGGCTCTGCCTATACAACTCATCACTCGTCATTTCTAAAATGCTTGTGGTTTTAGTTAAGCTTTTAGTTAAACATTATTGCACTGGGTTTTTGCACTACTGAATTGTGGATTTACATGGGTCCTGTTTGTGTTTCCCCTGTTCTACAGCTTATGAGTTATAAGGCCTCCAGTATGTCCTCACTTGTGCGAACTATGCACAGGATGGTAGAGGAGAGCTGTCGGAGGGCCTGTCAGCTCCTATGCTGCTCTATAGACAGTCTACTGTGTGACAGACTCACTATATGTCCAGGTAACACACCTTATTCATTTGATTCTTATGCTATTTGTATTTTACCTTGTTATTTTTCACATCTTAAGTCTGTCCTGTTAAATTATTCATATGTTTCACTTTCCTGATAGAGGCTAAAAATGTAATATTTTGTTTTGAATTGTTAATTCAAAACACTCTGAACCCCATGGAAATAAAACCTCTAACTCTCTTAAAATATTGAAGTGTTGTATGATGTATTAAACTGTATTCATGATCTCGGCTTCTTTTTCTCACTAAAGGTAAAAAAGAGCAGGGACACAGAGAGGAACTGCCTGTAGCAGGTAATTATAATGCACATGATATGCACTTATGTCTAATCATGATTTTCAGTGACTTCTGCTTGAGGGATTTTGCCCACAGTAGTGTTACATCATTCTGGAAATGTTACTTCCTTTTCTAAAAACCTTTTATTTTCTCTTCTTCTTTTCACTGACACTTAGCAGCAGCAGCAGCAGCCTGGAGTCCACCATCAACCATTTTGATTGTCAACATCAGCAACTCCACTCTGATTGACTGCGTTATCGGAAATGAGCCCTGCCCTCCCACCGTGGCAGAAAAGCAGCCACTGATGCAAGGAACAATCCACAATGTGCATGGTTAGTAAGACTATTTTAATAGCCATTTTAAACTATTCAATCAAGTACCACAACCACCAGATACAATTGCCATTCATTTAAATAAGCCTAAATCTTGAACTTACCATTTTGACAACCTCCATTGTGTTTATTTTTTGCAAGTGTATTTGATTGTATTGTAGTAGTATATTCTTTAGAAGAGCCTGTTTGTGTTGCATGTCTGTAATACTTTGTCCTTTTTGAAACAGATCCAAGAACATGTAGCCCACCGAGTATCCAAATCAGCAGCTCTCATCTCAGCTGTGTCATCATTGGAGACAACAACTACATGCAAGTGGAGCAAACTGTGCCAAGTGAAGAAGAAATTGTGGAAGATCATGAAGATGGCAGCTAAACTGGTCGTGAAATGTATATTGTGGGGTTAGGCAGGACTAAACAATTTTGCTATACCGGTCCATCTTCACCAGATCACAAGTGAAGTTATCTTTATGGCATTATTATTATTATTATTATTATTATTATTATTAGAGTGACGTGATTGAGTAAGGAGTGATACGTATTTATTATTTATTTATTTGTACAATAAGGAAGTATTGGATTTTTGTCAGGAGACTCACTTAGTCAACATAGTACTTGATTTGTGGAGTCACAGCCCGTGAAACGGTATGTACAATATGTATATGTTTACAACACTTAATCACACTGATGTGGTAACGAAGACAAGTTTTGGCCTATGGTCATGGTTACTGTAAAGTACTATAATATTTTGTATTTGTAAAGTCCTGTTTTCTTAGTCTTTTAGTGTACATAAAAAACAATTACCTCAAAAGCTTTTACCTGAACTAAAAAAGCAGTTGACTGTCCATCTGCAGCTGGGTCTGTAGAGGGCAGCACGTTTCTCTCTCCTGTGTGTCCCCAAGTTATTTTTGTGCCATGAGATTTTTTACAACTTTAACAAATACTTATTAAGTAATTGAAATGTTTCTATAAATTATTTCCACTGCAATATTAAGTTTACTAGTGAATAAATTGTATTTCATTTTATACTCTTAAGATGCACACAATAATAAAAAAGCATGATATAAATGATGTTATTTTTTCTTCTTCTTTTTCCCTTCTTTCGGTCCATCCTTTTTCTTGCCCTTTTTGTCTTCATCTGTTTTTTTATAAATACCAAGACCTTTGCGGACCATGCATCCACGCCAAAATGCCTGTATCTGCAATGTCAGAGTGCCAAGTATTAATGTAATAATTTCAAACAAAAAGTGATGGTTCTTAAAGTCATTATTACCTTAGTAGCAGCCTTGATCAGATGTTGTTCTTGTCGCAGTTTCTCCTGCTCCTCCTTGTCCTCCATAACAACTTGTTCCATGACTCTGAACTGTACACAAACCAAATACAAAAGTATAATTAATTACACAAATAATACATTTAATTGCAAAAATGCTGATAAAATACAATTGAAATTTGACTTGAGATATTGTTGCGTACTGTGTTCATTTTTTGTTATTTATTTATTTACCTTCCTCCTCATTTCCATAAGTCGGTCCAAGTTCAAGGTAATTTTGCAGCGTACATCATTAAGCTGTTGTGTCTTAGCCTGTCGCATTATTCCTATGCGCTCCTCCCAGACATCCCGCTGCTGTTTCATCTCCTGGTTTATGAAAAATTATGTTACAACTGAAACATTGTGCAGTAGAGAGAGTATTTTCACTTTTTTACTCTTAGTTCTACTCCTCTTCATTGTAATGTTAATGTCAAGTCAGTACACTTTTGGCTGCTCTACCCACCTCTGGTCTTGGATATAATCAAAAAGGTATTGTCTGAGGTTAAGGGGAGACACTACGGGCAAAATTATTATTTTTTTTTTCAATTTTTTGTTTTTTGGTCAGTTTGGTCTTTTAGCATAAAAGCTTTCAGGTGGAGACAACAAAATTGTCCACTCTGCACTGATATATGTTTTAATATTTAATTTTATCAACCTGCAGCCAAACATTATACGGAACACCGTAACTTCAAAGTCTGTTTTATCAAAATGCATTTCCCCCCCATAGGAACATAAGGATCACCCCTTAAAGTAGCATCTACATACCGCAAAACTGAGGGAAAATTTGAATTTGTAGGCAAATTTTCTTAGATCTAGTTTACTCAAGTACTAAATAAGATATCCAAAATCCCCTCTGTAAATTTTTTAGTATCTAATATGTCAACAAAAAGAAATTTAAACCTTGTTCTTTCCATGCTTCTGTTGTGAATGTCCCAAAAATGGTCAGTTATGGCTGTTTTTATGAAAACATTACATGATGAAAAACATGTACCAGTAATATGTTTTTTCTTACATTTATGTGAGTAAACTACAACAGAAGTTACCAAATACAGATACCTCTAACTTTAAGATTTTTTTCCTATTCACCTGCAGTGTCTCGCCTTAATTAAGTTGAATTTAGTCAAAATGTTAACCTCTTGTTGATTTTGAAGAAATGTAATTGATACATTGTGAGAGTGTCGTTCCTTCTCCATCTGTTCTTTCACCAGCTATGACAAAGTTAAATAACAAAAATTATAACCATGCTATTCAAAATATAAATCAGTGCTTTTAAAAAACTCTTAAAGAAAGACCCACCTTAATCTGTTTTTTTAGCATTTGCTTTTTATCACTGGCCTCCTTTTGTAACATTTGTAGTTTGTCTTCCTTGTCACTTTTTATTATTTGGTTCTTTTCATTTTGGTCTTCTTGTTGACCTTCCAGTATTGCATATTCATCTTTAAATCTCTGAATAGTAAAACATTTTTGATATGAAGTCAATGCAATTACAATTATGCTTTAAAGAACAGTCACATAATAAAATTACACATTTGAAATATGTTTGGTACTGGAGTGATCTGTTTTATGATTTATTTGCTTTTATAGCCTTCTTTTTGTATAACTAAAAAGAATCGAAAAGTAAGTACTGCACTTAATTAGCTACACCATTTCCAATTACTGAGAAAACATTTACATGTAGTTTCATACTTCAAAAAGTGTGCGTTTCTTTTCTAGTTCCTCTTCCAGCTTCGTGCAAAATGCCTGTTTCTCTCTGAAGTCTGCCTTTGTCACTCTACCACAGTTACAGCATTAGTTTTTATTTATTTGCCACAGTAAAGAGACCTGAATGTAAGGTTACTTTTACCTTCTTACGTGCTCAGCCATCATTTGTTTCCTCTGTTCTTCATCCTCTATTTTATTTAACAAAGAGGTAAAAGTCTGGTTTTCTTCCAGCTCCTCACAGAATGTCCCCATAAGTTCTGATAGAGCGTGACTATTTATAAAACATAAACACAAGGAATGAGGTGGGAAAGATAAGTGAGGGTTTAAAGGATAGGTTTAAACTGTATGTAAGATTTTGATTTAAAATTTTATAAACTTGACCTTTCTGTGACCCCAGATACAAGGTAGGTATGTTCAAATCAAATATAGCTGTTACTAATAACAATTCTAATGATGATTTATTCTTAATTACAAAAACATGGGACATGATGTTCCATTCATTTGTGTTGTAATTTGGTGTTTTGGTTCTCAAAACAATTATTCAAACAGAAAGCAGAATGAGTCTTACACGTCTCTCATGTAAGTTGGGCTGGCAATTTCAGTGCTGAAATCCATTGGGTTAAAACCTAAAAGGACTCTGTGTTCAGCATCTGTAGCTCAGTGAGTGAATTCTGAACATTCTGATCTTTCACAAATGTGTTTTCTTTATATGCAGGTTAAGGAACTGGTAACTCAGGTTCAGTTGTAATTGTTATACCTTAAAAAAAAAACACTTTAGCACAGGCTAAATACAGTTCCTTTAAGATAGGAATAAGAGTTCAAGTTATAAATAAGAAACATTTCAAGAATACAATAGTGCAGTGTCCATTTTACTGAAGACTGACACAGTAAGTCTGACTGAATATATACTTACCAATCTTGGATCAGTTTGTTCAGAGTGACTTTTTCATGAGGGCTGTGTGGATTCTTGTCCAAGTCTACAGTGAAAGAAACTGTCAATAATGCAAGCTGACTCTGAAAGTCCTCCAGTACAGCGGCCACTCTCAGACTCTGACTCCTAGACAGCTGCATCCTAAAAAGCAGTAACAAAACGTTTTCAATGACAAGTACGGAATAATTACTATTATGTTTAAAATAAACGTTAATTGGCTAGTTAGCTGCTAGGCCTAGTTTAGTGTAACCAACTAGCTAGCCTCAAAACAAAAACAATCGAAAAAAAACAACAAAACAAAACATAAAATCCTTAGAAAGCATTGCAATGTTATCGATTAGAATTTACTGACACATAACACATAAACATAAACAGTATTTGATGAAGCTAAACGTTATTTACCTTGCGTTAACGTCACAAATTTTTAGTGAAAAATCTACCGTGCGACGCTATCCTTTGCATGTTGCTATGGCGACTAACGGACCAATTGGCTGTGTGCACACAGGCTAGTCTCAAACAGAGGGATAGTCGGTCCGACCGTTTCCGGCGTAATGTAATGTCTATGAGGTTTTTGTCAAGTGGCGCTAAAATCAAATATATACTGACAGATCAAGCAGTGGACATGGAGCTGCGGGTTGCTGTGACTGACAACGTGTAAAACACATTAACACTGCTGATCATGGGAGTATAATAAGTTCTTATTAAAGTAAATAGTCCTCATTATAGATCCGCTGATAGAGGCGGGGCTCGCTCACTCGTTTTTTTGTCTTACTGCCGCCATCTACTGGACCTTGATGTGTATCATCAGGGTAGACATACTTCAAGTTAAATTCTAATAGTGAAAATAAAAATTACTGTGGGGAGGGAGAAAAAAACCTATATCTTATAATACAACCCAGTGTCCTTCATACAATACCCTACCATGCTCTTCATCACCTTAGTTTTACCCAATATTCCATGCAGAATACCAAGTTTGTGTTCTTGAGTATGCTTCTCTGTGCGCCATACTGCCTGCACTCCAGTAACACGTGTGGAACATTTTCAAACAGTCTCTATTATTCTTAGACTACAGATAAAATTAATGTAGGTGTATATATGTATATAATAAAACACTAAACTTCTTCTTATATTCCACTCCATTTTTTAACCATACTAACAGAGAAGGCACTGTTCACAAGTTTACTTTTTATTAATGTATTTGTTGCACTATTGTCTCTCTATTGAATGGTTAATAGGCTTCACCACATGCATGATGCTGCCTTACCAGCTCCACTCATCAATTTGAACATCCCACTAACGCTGAGGTAACACAGATCTGGTCTTAGTTCAGTTTATGAAAATAAAAGTAAATAGGTTAAGGCAAAAATGTGTAAATAAATAGAATAAATAGACTAGAATAGAACTGAGCTAAAATACAACAAAATACAAGTAAATAAAGCATAGGTTGTTTAAACCAGTGATTAACAAACTGTTCAAGTGTCACTTCAGACATGATTTTATAAATGAGGACAGATAAGTGTTTCATTGTTTGACTTTGTAACTGTTGGTCAAATCAATTTTTGGTAAGGTGATTGCTGTATATTGGACTGGACAAATATAAATAGAACTGAATTGATTATTTGACCCTGCAAATTTAATGAATTCAATTATGTCTCAAGGCTAATCTTGGACTAGACTAGGTTTTTGACCAAATGGCACCTACTGTTTATATCCAACCATGGACTAAACAGCACCACAGCTTGTTTCAGAACCATCCTCTTAAAACATTTTTCCAATTCTGCCTTTAATCCTTTGCAGTTTTAATCATGTCTTCTAGATTTGTGAATTACTGAGGTGGTACTTTGTATGAAATGTTTAAAGAAAAACAGACATTTTAAATCAATGCAAAATTTAAATGAATTCTACTAAAGTGTATGCTTTATGTAAACCTTCTCTGCCAAATACATTGCATGATTCAACATGATTTAGAGAAAATAATGGGAAAATTTTTCCACAATTTATGAACTTGTGTGCTTTAATTTGGGGTTAGTACTGATTTTTCTTTAGTATAGCACTGAAAAAGAACCAAGACTGCTTTTTCTTGAGACTTTGCACAACATACAGACAAATCTCAGGATGTTTGTCAACAAAAAAGCTCTTTAAGATGGGCTTGTTAAGGGCATGGATCAGCTCACTTTTCCTAGTTTTGACTCTCATCAATTTTTTAGGGTTAGGCTGTGTTAAAACCACACACAGTAACAGACAGTGTTGCAGTGAGCCCTATCCTCCAAGGAATGTTGACATGTAGGCATGATGATTTAGCTTCACCAAATTGTCCAGACACATGCATGTTCTTTGGCAGCAGGAGAAAGCCAGACAGGACATGCAAGCTATTATTTTTCATACTCCCAGCTGTGAGCATAAATGAACCCCAAGCCAATTAAACTTTCTTCGTGTTAGTTAGTGCCAGCTCTAAGTGGAGCCTAATCCATATATTTTAGGACTATTAAAGGGGATCTGGGTTATATCAGTTGTTTGGCACTGTACACATCTGTGACAAAAAGGGAAAGCTTCTTCCCTCTTTCTTACCAATAATGTCAAGAAAAGTCATTAATAACACTGTGCAGCTCTCCATTAAACAACGTGTACTGTACTGCTCACACACTTGTAAAAATCTAAACCAAAAACATATAAAAGGTATGGCATATATACTCTTGTTTCTCTAGTTTACAACCTGATCAATGTGGCTTGTGCATCCCTTGCCAGGGTCCAACATATTCTCCTTCTCAGTTGTGCTTATTGTCCAGAATAAGATGCAGCAGTCCCAACTTTTCCCACTTGCATTGACAACCATTTTAAATCTTGTCAAGCATCAGATCAAAGATTAAAGGATTGACAATGAAGGCAGATGAGCAACAATCAGGCAAAATATTATAACCACATACCTAATATCCACCATTGTTATCATGAAACAGTGTCATATACAGAGACATAATTTAGCCATTGACAAGCTTGTTCAAAGTCTTTAAAGCATTCAGCTCTAAACATACCCCTGATAAAAAAAAAAATAGTTACATTGCTGCTCTATGCTGTATGTGCTCCTCCCTAACAGAATGAAGAAGACATCATGTGTATTATTCACGTGCACCTTACAGTGGTCATAATATTTTGGCTGGTTTGTTTTTGTTTTATTACTGTCTGTAAGAGCTGTACACATAAAAGACACAGCCAGTGAATTCATCCAGCTTTCATTGTTGAAGTCCTTGGAGACTGGATCCAGTCTCCATATATGTGCCATTTATAGCTTATATTTCATTGATTGTTCTTTCTGAAGGCCGGTACTCCTCCCTCCCTTTAGGAGAGGAGATGTAAAAGGATTGGGTCTTGCGTTTTAGGCGGGCCCTCTTGGTGGCCAGGGACAGACTGTGCTTGCTGGAGGCGATGATGTCGGAGATGAACTTCTTGCAGTCCACGCACACCTCCATCGAGGCCCAGTCCTCCGTTAGCTCAGAGGGAAGCTCCAGCTCCTCGTGGGACTTCAGGGAGCCATGTTTGGAGAATCTGAAAGTATAGGACAATGGGTAAACAAATGTGCACTGGCCATGATAATGTGAATTGTCAATATACATATATGAAGGTTCCAGAAGATTTAAATACTACTTTACCAGTTCCTGTGCAAACACTAGATCCTGAAAGTACTCTTGACATTGCAGAAAATACTACCTATAGATTATATACTACAACGTTTGGTGAAAGTAGTCCTATCTGAGGATAACAGTAATAATACATTAGTGTATTAATTGATGGCATTTCACTGCATCCATGGCCTTGGCTAAGGCTTTCACATTTTATGACGCTCAACAGCATCTTCTTGTAATATCCCCACTGTCCACTAGAGGTAGTTAGAGCCCAAAGAGACAGTAAATCAACGTGCCTCATAACATTAGATCCAATGTTTTGCCATTTGTTTCAATAATATCCAAATGTAAAGCATTAAACTTGGACTTACTTGGACATAGTTTTTTGCAGGCCATGACGGTGTGGACTGTTGGAGGATTTGTCCCCTTTCTGAGGTTGAGGAGCAGATGTCACAGATGAGGCCTTCCCTGCTGCTTTAAATCTAGCGGCCCTTAGATTTGGAGATGGTGAGGCTTCAGTCACCACTGGTGTTGTGGAGGGTCCTGGTGCCACAGAGAGCCCCTGCCCCACTGAGGCCATGGCGGTCAACCTGTCCCGGGGCAGAGTGTTTGTGGAACCAATGGAATAGATGGGCAGGCTAGAGTAGGGCTTGGACGGCAGCCGCATCTGTAAGACAAAATGGAACATATTGTTCAATACATTTACTAATTGTTTATTATGAAAATGTATTGTAGGTAATATAATATGTATTTAAATAGAAGTCACCTTTTTGCAACATTGTGAACAAACAGGTCTGCAAGAGATAAAAACATATCATATGTTTTGTATTTAAGTTTAAACATTTAATGGATGTGAAGTAACTTACTTTTTGCAAAATTGACAAATGTAAGACCAGGTGAAAAAAGAAAATCTCTTTGTCCGACAACAGAAGCAAAGCTGAAAAAGACAATAATATTTACCTTAATGGTAAAATGATAGCAACTGATTAACCCTGTAATGTATTTTATTTAACCTTTATAAACCAGGATAGTTCAAATGAGATTATAAAAAGATTTTTCGATTAAGTGCTGGCTAAAACAGCAGCACAATGCAGCCAGTTCAGTCATAACATCAATACAACATTTAGACAATACACATCAGAATAAATTGTTACCTAAAAACAGTTACAAAAAAATCTATTTAAAATTCTTAAAGAATTATTTTATCATTTAGCCTGAATTCTGTTCTATTCTCTAATCTATTCTGAATCTGTATCTTTACTATGCTTATACCCTGTTTAAATTTGTAACCACTATTTTCTGCCTTATTTCTCTTTTCTATTATTTAAATAATGTAACTTTAATTGTAATATGGATATATTCACCTTGCCCTTCTTGAGAGCCGTGTAGATGTCTTTGTACTGCTGAAACTTCTCCAGCTCAGCTTTGACTAAAACCTGTCGAATGTGCATCACCTCGTCCACAGTGAGGGACAGGCACTCCACCGGAAAACAAAACTCCTCCTGTGCAACCAGATAACAGTGCATAAGTGAAGACACAATTTGCAGCAGGTATTTCCAAACTGTTTTCCGTCTGGCTAATCTACTTGTATTGGCCCTGTTGGTGGGAAAATGGTGTGGCTGCCACCATATAATTAACATTTTCAACCAAAGCATTTCCTCGGTTAAGTCATTAGTCTGATGTCTAATTCACTATTAAAATGCCATGGAGCCATTGATTGCATGTTACATAATTAGGTCAATTAATACATTAAAATGGAGTTTATGAAATGATGACTCAGTTAAAATGGACCAAAAGAAGGAAGCAAAAGTGTCTTGTTATTGATCCAAGGACGAGCAAACCTTAACAGTCTTAAATCGACTGGTGTAAAAGTCCAAACACAGAGTAAAAAGTGCTTTGAGCAGCTGCATTACAAAGGCCTCAACAGGAAAAGAGCTCCACAGAGAGACAAAGATGCCAACCTGAACAAGAGGGATTTTATAAAGTTATAAATAAGTAATATATAAAGAATCGAACTTGATTTTTTTTGTCTGTTGTTGCAGTTGAATCAATCATAGAATGTATTATGTTCATAGAATTTTTTCACTAGTTAAACTTAAGTAATAAAAGTAATATTCTTGACACTAATTGTAGAAAAATGTCTATAAAATGTTTAAATGTTTCTCTGACCAGAGACTTGGAGCTCTGTCTGGAGGGCGGCTGGAACAGTTTGACATTGGTGGGTGTTTCTTTTTCTATGGAGTGCCTTCTCTGAGGTGTCTTGCGTCTCTCAGGCTGAGGAGTGGACGAAATCGGCAAGAACATGGGGGGAGCTGTGGGCAGATAAAACAGTATCAGAAAGAAAATAAAACAACCAACCAAGCCATTGGCATCAGCAAGTTATACGGTCATTCAGTGCTTTCAGCACTGCCCTCTGGTGGTCAGTACGGATGAAATAAAACAAAAGTTACAGTTACAGTTCTATAAATCCCAGATAAAGCCAGATAATCTCCGTCACTCAGGATCCTTGCATTCCCAAGAGAAAAATCTGCAGGACCAAAGCCTCGGATGGCACCAGGCTAGACAGCCTCTGACTGGCCATCCGAGTGTCACAGTGTGACATTGTTGGTATTGATACTCGATCTGTGAATGTACGAAGGGAATCATTCAGTGGTTCCAGCACCGCCCTCTGGTGGTCATTCGGGAGTCATAGAACCATAGTTACATTTGTAGCTTTTCGTTTTGAACTTAGTATACCAACCTACCAAAGCAGGCCAAAAACAATAAAATACCGCACTTTTTTTCATAGTTTGGCCAGGGGGGCGACTTATACTCAGATGTGACTTATATGTGAAATTTTTAAAATATATAATTTCACATCTTCGTTATTGTCACACTGACAACCGTGCGAGGGCGCTCTAGGCTTGTGTACCAGTATGACACCAGTATGCCACGTGGAAGCTGCGCTTCATCTACTTCCGGAGCAGGCGGAGTTGTTCAGGACCGACACCGAGGATGAAGAATTCAATGGATTTAGTGATTTGGAGTGAGATCGAGAGTAAACTTGTTAGCTTGTTTTTTATGCTTTAGTTATCTGATTAACTGTTAATAGCTTATGTTAACATACCAGACACATATTCAGTTCGTTGTCTATGCTTCATGTAGCTGAATAAATATAAGTGTGTTACGTTAGCGTGCTGTACTGCTATTCAGCCTGTTGTTCTCTATTTTGTTGTTATTATTATAACTTGCCTTTAAAGATAAAATGTCTGTTCTTGGTCTCGGATTTTGTATAATAAATTTCCCCAAAAAAGATGACTTATAGTCCAGTGCGACTTATATATGTTTTTTTCTTTTCGCTGCATTTTTTCGCTGGTGCGACTTATACTCTGGAGCGACGTATAGTCCGGAAAATACGGTACATTTTACTGATCTCAAGGAAAAGGACTCACTTTTTTTGCCGATGATTGATTCTGGTGACGTATCATCCATCATTGATGTGGCCACACTAGAGCTGCTCGCTGATGTCCGTAAAAACATGTCATCCTAAATATATATCAAAAGTATGAGAAAACATTCATTTTAACTGTGGACCTAAAGATGCTGCTGTATAGAATAAAATAATTACTATGCAGATTTGATCTAGGACCCCATTCTATTTCTGACCATTGTATTGTGTGCCAATTTTGTTTTATTTGTAACTTTTTACCATCTTTTGTGCTTTTTGTGTTTTTTAACAACATAATAACACATTATTAATTTTATAATATTTACACTGTTGGATTAATCTCAGAATCATACCTGCATTACCTAAATCTAACTTACATCTGAATCCGAACTGTCGAGTTCAGACAGACAGGGGGCCTTGAGCAGCCTCTTCCTCTGAGGGGCCGATTGGGATCCTGGGGCCTCGGTCTTCGAATTGCCCTCCACTGCACCTGCCCCATTCAGCAGTGACAGAGTACTGGATACCCTCCTACCCATGTAGGGACTGAACTCGTCTGCACACAGCCATAAAACAAGCAAAAATCATTAATCCAGACCAATCAATGACTCGGAAATGAATCCCAAAACTCAGACTTAAACTTAAAAAAAAAGATTGTATATGTATATGCTATAACCACATTTGGTAAATTATTTGAACATCTTTATTTCTGTAGTTGTCTAGATTCACTTCTTAGGCCTAGAAAATAAAAAAAAAATCAAGATATAAGAATTAAATTAAATGTTGCAAGGAATCCCTAATAAGTGTCTGAGTTTTGATATTCATCCCGTGGTAAATGGCGGGTGGATTTAGAGGGTGAATTTAGTTGGTTTGAAAGAAGCCGAAAGAGCAGGGGTTTCCACACAAAGCATGAATGTTTTGTTGATAAAATATTTAGGACCATATGAGTTGATTACGAGTACTTTATACTGACCATCCTAACCAAACAATTGTCTATCTTTTGAAAGCACTTGCTTATGGGGCAAAGAACATGAATGCAGCAACATCCTGAAAGTTTATTGAGCTTATTAAATAAAGAAATTTGGGTGTTATAGGAAACTGGGGAAAAAGAATAAAGCAAAGCCAATAAGAAACTATTTCCCTTTCAGACACAAACGTCTTAGGACTGGCATGAAGCAAATATTGACTGACTAGTGATCACTTGTGGTTGAACTGAATATTAAGGGAAATTTTCTGCCATTAACCATTTTTTCTTAATCAATGCACTCTTGTCTTTGAACCAAATACCAATTATTTCTATTGTAGCTCACCTAGATTCAAATAGAGGAAACATTAGTTGAAAGCCAGGGAAGTTGCAATTGGTTCTTGGGTTATGGGGTGATCAAGGACATTTTTGTACACATTTTTGCATGGGTTTATACTTTACCTAGTCCTGTACGAAACAAGTCCTGGGGCATACTGCGAGTTTTGCCAAAACCTAAAATGGGACACCTTCTTCATTACAAATAAAGTTTCACTTTATTGCCAGTGATTATTCACCTTGTAGACCACACGTAGTCGCTATTACTGTCATCATAAAAACATATAATTTCCTCCAAACAGTTGAAGTTGGTGTTCCCAATTGAAAAGAGAAACAATAACACAACCTTATTTCTGTCATTATCCCCAAAACTGGTAAATCCAATTAATTCTAAAATGAAGGAAGGACCTGTATTTCTGTATGAATGTGAGGTGATAAAGCATGTGCAATGGTGGGAGACATTGGCCGCAGCAGGACAAAGCATTTACCATTAACAAGGCTGCAGTAATACTGCACTTTTACAGCTTGAATCAAAAATGTCAAACCTGTCTCATTATATTCCTCTCACACAAGAAAACCATTTGGGACCGCAGTAAAGTTTAAGAGACTCTGGAACCGTTTTTGGCCACAGAGAGCCTCATTCAATCTGATTCTGCAAAGTCACTGTGGAACATAAAGGGCTCTTTTGTGTAAAACCTGGAGAACATTTTCTGTTTACAATCTTCATTTAGTGGAAATATTAAATGTTGTCCAGTAGGTTTGTGCTGCGCTTTATTTTAAATGAAGGTGATCCAAAAGCTGTTTATCAATTTTCATAAATGTTAAGGTACATGAAGCACCTATTACTAAATTACTCCAATACAATAAACAAAATTTAGTTTTCTATCAGCTCCTTCTGCTCATAGACCCGTGTCCCAAACCATTACATGATGTCCCAACAACAAACAGCAAAGCATGAAATGATCATGTGTACAAACTTAAAACAGTTGCATATGCGTGTGTTAGTTTGAGGAGACATGTGTAACATAAATAAACAAGGAAGCCAGGTAAGCAGCAGGTGAGACTTTACCTGACGCATCAAAACTGACAGACATGCTAAGTGGCCGTATTACTGTAAAGAAAAACAGTTATGGCATCGCACATTGTTATTTAAGGAGAGCGACTTAGTGAATAGGGTTAATAGACAAATAGCAGTAGTTTGTCAGCAGTTGCATGTATTACACAGTTAGCTGAATTACAGACACTTAGCATTATTATTTGTAGCTTTCACTATATTGCAAACAATATAGGAAATAAAATAATAAGAGGCAGTACTAGCAACAGAAATATTAAAGACAACATAAGCTTCATAAGCAAAGTATAAGAAAAAAAAACAATAAAAATACAGCTGGTTGCTTTTCAGGTTAAGGTGCAATAGTCAACAGTTACATGAGCTGAATGATTATTAAAAAAAATCTGCAAGCAATTTTTCAGATCAACATTGCAATAGGAAACAATTTGTGGTACATTTTTCAGTTCACAGTGCACATAACACACATGTAAAAAAGAGCTGCAATATTTAAGAGAACAGTGACATATTAATAAACTGAGGTCTAAGAGGTCTAAACCAGAGTTTAGCAGGTTAAATAGGATATTCTGTTTCAACAAAATACTAAAAAAAAGCTATGTTTGTGATTTTCTAATTGAAACTTTTCAGTGTACCATTTTTTTTGTATTTGATCAATAATTTAGCCCATCAATATTTTGTGTATATGTAGGGAGTGTATACTATAAATAGAAAGTTTTGAGTCTTACCTAGCCTGCCTTTGCGGACCATATCGGGTGACACAGGCCTCAGTTTCCTCTCAGACTTGATCTCCTCCAGGATTCGCTCATGAAGTGTGGGAGGAGGCTGCTCTGGGGGTTTCAACTTACGCGCCGAGACCTGCCATAGTAATAATGAAAATGGATGGAATTTATCAATTCAACATGTTGGAACCTTACAACTTGATGTTTGGAGCTGTGACCTCACAAACAGAATCGCACAGGCCCCACAAACATGAGGAGTGCAATGACAAATAATTGCTCAAGAGAAAATATGAATAAAAATCCTCTAGTGTGCAGCCAGCCTTAAAGGAGGTGTTCATTGTACTCACAGGGTTCAGAGGAGGTCTAGATCTGATGAACTCCAGAATGACTTCATGGGCACTTTTCTTTAATCTGGGAGGAATGTCCCCATTCACCTGGAAAAGTATAAACATTTATCAAACAACTACAAAGGCAATAAATCAGAACCATAAGTAAGCTATGCAACATCTAGTATCCAGTGTCGACAGCTTTATTTAATTTTATTTATTTTGTATAGCCCAACATTTGTTTTACAGGATTTTACATAAGAAAAACAATGAAACTGACCATGACTTTGCGCAATTTATATCTTTTGGAGCGGATGTCGTCCATTAACATCTCATAGGGGGTAAGTTGGTACTCAATGGGCAGAGGGTTGTACTGACGCTCCTGCACTTTCTTCAGCTTCACCCCGTCACGAAGGTTCCGCATCACCTGCACCCAGCAACGCGCCTGGGACACACCAAGAGAAGAAATCACTTTTTATACACTTATGTCTCTAGTCTGTGTTTGTGAGTGTTGTATAGGAAAAACCTACAAAGTGCCCTGGCATGACACTGCGATGACTATTTGGCAATGCTGAAAATTTCTTTATGAACGTACCCAGTCCGCATTTTGTAGTTCATTGAGCTCTCGGCCAGGCTCCTCCGAGGAATCTTCCTCCATTTTACGCAGATTCTGGTTTAAAGAACAAAAACATAAAAGCATAAGAGAGGAAACTTAGATTGTTTGTCATACTAATAATTTAATCAAAGACTATTGTGCAGTAATAGTAGTCAAAAATAACAACCTTGGTATATTCCAAATTAAATGCAAATTCATCTTCTTGTACGTGACATTTTAGAAAAAGTAAAGAGAGTCAGACATGAATATGAAAGAGGCTGTAGCACTAAAAAATATATATTAAAATTTCCCAAATGATTTCCCAATCAAATACAGACAGTCTTGCAAACACTATAGATAATTTTCATTTTGAGTTAAATAGCAGTCTCAGTCTCACACTCATGTTTGATGCTAATCTCATAATGCATTTATCCACATTCTGTCAGTCATGAGAGAATATTATCTACTATCGCCACAACTAGGCCTGTCACGATGACACATTTTGAAGCACAATATACTGCTACAGAGATATACTGTGATAAACAATCATATTAAAACAGTTGTATGCTACTGTAAACAATAACAATAAAGCAGGGTAATCCCAGTAAACATGTTTTTTTTATTGATAGTATCATTAAGAGGCATGAGCTGCAACAATCAAATAGCAGAATGGAGCAGTAATTAGCTGTAGAAGTTAATTTTTCAACTCTTTGTAGCTCAAATATTTTCATATTACAGCAAAAATAACAAAAATCTCACCACTATTGGAAAGAAAATGTACAGATGATAAAAATATTGTTCCAGCTATCATTTATTAAACGAGAAGTCGATATAGTAATTACCTTAATAGGCCTAACCACAACACTCACAACGTCATTAGTGACAAATAATGAAAAGTTGTGCCCTATAAGAGCAATTCATGTGGCATTATCCTACATAATATGAGTGGCACAAATTGCATCAAAAGGCTAGTAAATAAATAAATATATATATATTTTAGTATGTACAATACTAGTATCATTGGTAGTATTAGAAGACCTAGTAGAGTTCATATTATCTCATTATGCTATTAGCGTGAGTGACTGACAAATCATGTAGTCCCATCAGAGCACAAATTTGCATTTCTAAAGAGTCCCGGGGTTGTTTTAGTGACGAGGAGTGAATCTTAATTAAACCAAGAGCAAACAACACCTAAATGCTCATGTCAGTAACTAGGACACTGCTTTGCTGGCCTGTCCTTGTCTGTCACTCTTGTCGCAGAGATAGCTGAAGCCTATAGTTGTTTCAGTGAATGGTGAATGATTCAGCTGTTTGTTTTTTTTTATTGCATTTCTTTCAGCGGGAGGTGACTTTGTGGAGACAAAAAAAGAGACAATTTGGCAGCAAATGTGGGGTTGTGGGGAACAGCTATAGTGCTTACAGATAATACAGAGGGAAGCGGCAAGAACTTAAAGTACGAGGAAACACAGCAGCCATGTATGTATTATGTAGACCTCAATATATGGCTACAAGTTACATATCCAGCCATAAAGCCACAAGTCTCCTACAACAGATAAATAGAAAGGGTTGAACTGTCCATGGACTGGCGCTATCTTGCAATGGTAAAGTCTAGACTGTGGCCTTAACTCAAACTAATTATTTTTACTTGTTCCAGGCTAAATAAAGTATTTTACAGTATGCCATATCAGGAGTTTCCTCATTCTAATTCTGAGAATAGTCAAGAAAACTTTTATTTTAAGTTCAACAATTTTAACCATGAGCATTTTAACAAACAATAAAACTAGACCATCACTTTTATTTGTCGTAAATAAACATAGGCCAAATAAACATAAGTCCAATGGTGGAAGTAATTTAATCTACTATTATGCAACATTCAGGGTTTTTCATGTTGTTTTCTAGTTCAAAGAGCTGCACTCATTCCCATGTTTTTTTTTTTCTAAGACCACCTTTTCAGCTTTCTCCACTCTGCAAGAGCCTTTCCTGACAGAGTTATGTAACCATCCAAATCCCCTCCATTCATTCAGACAGAGTAAAAAGGGCAGAGTAGAAATGGCACATAGAAACCCTGAGGTAACACAGTCCATTTTCCACAGCTGAGCCCTCCTTCACGTCTCAAAGAGGAATAGCGTTTCACTGATGCCTGTTCATAACAACTTACACAAAACTGGGCAGTACATCTTGGACAATTGTCCGTAAATTGCAGGGCTGATATACCCAATTACTATCACATTACAATAATAGACTACAGTGCAAATCTACAGAAATCACCATCTGTATCATCATTTGTCAACCATTAAAGTGTTCAGAACAGCTTGTTATGCACACCAAATCCACAAATTAGAACCGCACAGACACCAAGACTCTATATCGAGTAATGAATTCAAATGTGGAGATACTTAGTGGTCAAGATATACTGTCACAAGACCATGTAAAAATTCCTTGTTACTGACGTTTGAATTCCTGCTTTGAGCGTAGATATTTCCACAAAGGATCAGCTGATTGCACCACTGTCTGCAGGCTATAGCTTTCTAAAAATGAGTGCTATTAGATGCTCAGCTAACACATTTAAGCAGCACATTTTGTATAAGTTTATACTGATTGCTGAACATACATAAAATATTAAACTTTTTGGATTTATCTAATGTGTTTTAAACCTTTATACTGCCTCTTTTCATTTGTGGCCAAATGTGTCATCATTTACTGCTAATCAAAATAAATAAGTAAAATGAATTCTAATTTTATATTCTTTAAAAATACAAGCAGATACATGTGTGTATGGGTTAAAAATTGCAATACATAAAACTTAAAGCCATTTACTACACTTAATAATATAGTATAATATAATAGTATAGTATAATATAAAATATAAAAAATAAAGTCTGATAAAATGTGACTTACTTCTTTGGCACTTTTGATTTTCTCCAGAAATGTACGTAACTCCCTTGTTTCAGTGTAAAGCGCCCGGCACACGGCCTGGTAGTGACAGGAGGCATCTGACAAGCTGGGCAGGTGAGCAGTACACAACTAAAGAAATACAAATGCATATTTGCATTAGATTATATTCATACATTAGATTAGTTTTGTTTACAAATTGATAATTGTGTGAGTGTGAATGTGTGAATCAATTACTTGGTGATGAGTAAATATGTGAGTATCTTAGTTCAGAGACCATTCAAATGTTATTAGATTATAATCAGGATAGTGACATCATCCCTGTCTAATCTTATTCCATTAGGGTTCTAGACATGTAAACTGCAGTGCACAGGGCTAACCTAGCCTTATGCCACACTTATAAATATCTATGTAGCTATACTATTTATAT